>CAODLS010940807.1:0-12247 GCA_948243855.1 Flueggea neowawraea | reverse complement strand
GTTGCACACCTTGTCATTATTCCATAGGCTTTGCCGAATTTGTGTGTGCCACTTTCAAAGAGAGAAAAAAATTATTTTGTGAGCTTTAGAATAGTGATTCTAAAAGAAGTGCTAGTACACTCCACCAATCCAAGGTAAGTTCATTCATGTGGATACCCCTAGCCACGTTCGCGCAAAGGCAACGTGATTCCACAAGGTGATTTGGATTCTTGTTGCTAAAAGCTACACCATCGTTTCATACAACCGAACAATCGAGCCTTAGTGAAAGGTAGATCTTCTAACCTTAATTATATATATTGATGTGCATGGGTTCTTAGGGGAATTCAATGCATAAAATTTTTGTTATTTCTGTTGCCATGATTGCTTATGAATGTCATAATAGAGTCGCGAATTCCAACATATATATATATATATGTATATTTCGGGTTGGGTCGGGCCGAGCCTATTTTTTACAAATCCAAGTCTGCCTTGTATTTACATCGGGCCATTTTTTTAGCTCGGTTCGGCTCGGGCCTACCGGCTAAAAACCCAAACTCATGCCCTAATATTAATAGGGGCGAGCTGAAATGCTCAGCCCTACCCATTAGCCACAAAAAAAGGAGATATCGTGGCATTTGAAAAGTTCAGAGTTATTATGTATGCAAGACAAATGAGTTACACACGTAAGGACTAAAAAGACAAAAATTGGACAGACGATTGTCTAACATGGCACATTTGAACCGACTTAAGGTTTCAAAAATTGCAAACCTACTAGATTGAGATAAGGCCAAAATAGCGTATGCAAGGCGAAAACTACATATGCAATCACAGGCATTACGTACGTAACAATTGGTGCTACATACGTAATCTGGGAAAGAGTAAACTGTTATGTACACAAATATTTGGTTGCGTATGCAACAACATCCTGAAGGTGTACAAAATGATATTTTATTTGGACCATAACAACTACTATTTATCTCATAATGGCTCCAAACTCAAGAGGAGGTATAAAAACATGCTTGGGAGGACATAGAAAGTTCACACAACACTCCTACACTAATTGCATCTATCTACCATGTATAAAAGAACATTTTTGTTTTGTCTCTTATTGATACAAGGTTCTTTTTCTTCAATTACCATCTTTATTACTTATATCACTAGAATTAAATCTTCTTAGTAAGTGACTTTATTATATTTAAAAGTGATTGTGAGCTTGAGAATTAAAGGTAGATCCTAGGTTTTGTTTATTCTTGAACTGAAATCAAGAATTTGTAAAAGTTCTTACTTAGATTGGAAAGTGAAGTTGTAGTCAAGATTGGATGATAGCAAAAATCCTAAGTGGTGCGACTTACACAGTGGATATAGGCAAGAGACCAAACCACTTTTAAATTTATGTGCTCCTCGCTTTTCTTCTTCCTTACTCAACCCTAGTTTGCTCTAAAGTTCAAAATTTAATAAGCCACACTATTCAACCTCCATTCTAGTGTGGTAATTGATTCAAAAAATGGCATCAAAGCCATTGGGCTCTAGTTTATCATGGTTTAATCACTGAGAGTGAAGATCCATGATGGCTTTAAATTGCATTTGAACTCTTTTGAAGAAGGCACTAAAGTCACCAAGACACCAAAGTTCTATAGTGCTAAACATGTTCTATGGAAAAATAGGATGATTATCTCCATCAAGAGCCAAGATATTGAGTTTTGGAAAGTGATTGTGAAGGGTGCTAGGATTTTAAGATATGCGAATGGTTTGGCCAAGAAAGAGCTAGGATATAATGATGAAGATTAGAAGCATAACCAAATCTATTTTAAGGCTAGGCAACAGATTTTGCATACTCTTACCATGGAGGAGACCAACAAGGTTTCTTTTTGCAAGAGTGCCAAGGAGATGTCGAAGAGACTTAAGTCATTCACGAGGAACTACTCAAGTGAAAGAGACTAATATAACATGTTTCTTCATGATTATGAGTTGTCAACATAAAGGAAGAAGAATTAATCACTTCTATGCTTGATAGGTTTGCTGAAATTATGGTGGATTGGCATCTCTTAGTAAGCAAATGAAGGATAGTGACAAAGTCAAGAAAATCTCAAGGTCACTTCCAGAAGAATGTGATTCACAAGGTATGACAATTATGGAGTCTGAAGACCTCAACAAATTGGACTTTAGTGCTTTCATCTGATATTTTATTAATTACGAGACTATCTTGAAGAAAAGAGGACGAAGACCAAAGCAAAAACAGAATAGCAAAGCATTCAAGGCCAATGCTTCAATTAAGGAAGAAAGTGAAGATAAAGAGGAAGAGGAAAATGAATAGAGTGAGGATGAGGATGATGATGAGAAGGTTGCCTTCTGTGCAAAGAATATGAGGAGACACAATTAATTCAAGCTATATGAAGAGGAGTGATGAAGTTTGCTACAAATGTGAATAATCCAGACATTATGCTAAAGATTGCAAAGCTTCAAGCTCAAAACCATTCTCTGAGAAGCGTAAAAAGGAGGTTTTAATTGTGACTTGAATGATGAAGAGCTGGATGTGAATTTAATGGCAAATAAAAGGTGAAACTTGCATTTATGGCTAGAGGTTCATACTTAAGCGATGAGGAAGATAAGTCAATCTCTAATTAAACTCTATGTTTTATAGTGCAGTCAACATAGGATTCTATTATTTTAATTGCCCCACATGTTCATACATATTTAGTGTTGTCTGTCACTCTATGATCAATAATAAGTATTTGGCATTTTTTCATGAACCTCATTCTTTAGCTTTTATGGTATCAGAGCAAAACACGGCCCAACAACCTGTTCTGATACTACGCCATGGCTAAACCACGAGAGACCTCTATTGCTATTCCACTGGCCACCATCAATGCTCAACCAATTGATCCTTCTTTTCAATATTCTTTTTCAGACATTCTCATTATCGATCATAAAGTTACAAACAATAGTTTATATTTGGGCAACTAGGGAAATGAAAGTAACAAAATCCCACCAAAGCAGTGGCCGAGCATGAAAATCTTAATAGAGCAAACTCCATACATTGAGTGATTTTTGTCACTTAAGTCTACGACAGCAAAGTATGGAGAGCACCTATAAGGAATACAAATATAAACTGCAGAGAATAGTTACAAATTATGTCAAGAGAAAATTGTATCTAGACATCCATAAATATCTAACCTTGAATGATCAAAGCTCGCCTTTGTACATGTTAACAGAAAAGAACACTTCATAATGGATCTTAAATAAAGTCATCTCTGAAATTTGGGTGTCAGAAAAATGCGACGATTGCAGGACTTCCATATCTCCCAAGAAAGAAGTTGCCACAATGTTGTCCAAAAATACTTTTGAATCTTCCCAGAAAGTAATGCAATCCATTGTTCGAGAAATGATGCAGCAGAAAAAGGCGTAATCTAAGAGAACCCAAACATATGCAGAACTAAACCATACCAAAGACCCAAAATTACAGCGTAATAAGAGATGTGATTGAATTTCTAATACCTCACAAATAGAACAATGTAAAGTATAATAAGATGATTCTATGTTTGGTTTGAATATGATTCTCAACTCTCAATAGACGCTTCCGTTGGCAGAGGAATGATTCTTCTACGATTTGTTAAATAAAAAAGATAATCATCAAAAATTTGAAAATACTAAGGTTGGGTTCAATTACACCCTATCCACATGCCACAAAAAACCAATAACTAAAACCACAAGAAAATGCCTCAAAAAACAAAAACAAAGACAACCCATCATAAATATTCGAAAGAAGGAAACAACACTCAGTAGCTTTCTCGTTATGTTGTTTCTCTTATGTTTAAACTCTCTCTATAGATAATTAATGTAAATACAGAATATAATTAATCATAGTATGCTGATGATCAAGTTAGAACAACAGGCAAATAATATTCTAATATCCTAAAGAAAACGCTGAACCCTAAATTAATGATATGACAAATTAATTACTAATTATCAAACCCTAATTAAAACTTGAGAGTTATTTCACTTCCATTGCTCTCTTCACCTTCTTCTCTCAAAGCAGCCAACCCTTTTCTCTCCATGCCATTCTCACCACTCTCACCCTTCCAACTACTACTTTCTGACTTGCCATCTTCAATGCTTTCCGACCTATCACCTCCATTAGCGCCTCTATTGTCAGATTCCGGAGAACTGTGAGCTTGGGAAGTGGCTTTGTACATGTGGAGCTGGTGGTGGAGTTGGTGGAGCTGGTGATGAGGCGGTGGCGGTGGAGGCGTTGCTGCGGCGGCGGCTGCAGCGGTGTAGAAGTCTTGGTGGGGGACAGGAGGTGGTGCAGCAGCACAGAAGTGAGGAAGTGGTGCATGAGAAGCAGGGTGATGGTAGATGGTGGGACCGGCGGAATGAGCCGCGGCTGCAGCGGTGGCGTACTCTGGCGGGACCCATATGCCTCCTAGGACCACCAGCTGGGGTCCTGGTGCTCCTGCTGCTTGTGGGCTTGGACTTGGTCGCCTTGTGTGAAGCCGATATTTCTGTTTCCAAAATCAAACAAAAACATCATCAGAAGATCTGATACAATGTCAGGTCAAAAAGAAACTGTTCAAACACAGAGAAGAGAGAGAGAGAGAGAGAGACCTGAAGATGGCTTTTAACTTCATCATTGGTCAAACCGTCAACCTTCATGAGCTCTCTGATTTGTTTTGGAGTGGCCACTACAGGACCCAAAAAGAAGAATTCAGTTAAAGACAAATAACGGTACCGACAAACCAATAATACCCATAATGATTATAGTTTGATAGTGATAATAATTATAATAATAATTATAATATATATCTATGTAAAACAAATTATAAATATGATTTTTTTTTGAAATTTGTTACCTTGAGAACCACCTAGCATTTGTAGAGCATTAACAAATGTTCTATGTAAATCTGGGGACCAGCACCTTCTAGCTTTTCTATGAGTCTGAGTAGTAGTAGCAGTAGTGGTATTAGTGGAATTTGTGTTGGTTACTTGGGCTTGATCTGTTCCAGAATTGGCAACAACTCCTTTGTTATATTCAATTATTGAATTCTCTCTCTTGGAAAACATGGCATTCTCAGAATTCTCTGAACATTTCTTGTCTTCAATGTTTTTATCAGTTGAATTTGCAAGAGCTAAGGTTGGGCTTGGGCACAAGTTTCTGTCTTTTGAGAAGGGAAGAAAAGCTCCTCCATGTCTTTGTTTTGTGCCTAACCCTAGTTTAGTACTGAATCCAATATCTGTTTCTTTTGGAGAATTTAAGGCAGTGTTTGGTTGTTCTGGTTTGGTTTCGTTGTTGTTGCTGGCTTGACTCCATAGTTGTGCTGTTGTCATCCAGTTTGCCTTATCGGATGAATCATGAGATGATGAGTTTTTTAAGGGTATGAATTCTTCAAGAACTGGTCTTATTGTTCCTTGGTTGTGAGAATTACTCACTTTATATGCTTGCAATTGCTGCCTTGAAGTCTCCACAGCTAAAACAAAAAAAAAAAGCTTCATTGATTAGCAAAAAAAACTAACTATACGACTTTAGCTAATTAATATGATATAATTGGCCTGAATTCTTCATCGAAATTTGAGAAAAATAAGTTGATATAAAGTCACAAAGATGGAAAGCTAACTCAAACTTCTATAAATCAAAAAGGGGTTAAAGGAAAAAAAAAGTTTAGTATATATTTTACAACGAAATCGACATGCATCACATGAATATCAACTTTGTTTTATACGAAAAAAAATCCACACATCAATTACTGATATCTTTGCTTATGATTAAAGAAGAAGATTTGTATATAAATAATTTATCATGGTAATTACCATTACAGAGAAGTTGCATACAAAGTGGCAATTCACGCTTGAAGGCATCGATCTTAAGCCTTTCCTCCTCGAGTCGAGAAAGAAACTCTTCAAGCTTTTGAAAATGGTCATGAGTTTGTTGGTCTCCAAAAGATTTTAGTAGCATTGAGTAGCTGTGAGGTTTGAAGTCAAGGCTTAGTTCAGATGGGGAAGCCATAATTATTTTCTCAGAAAGCAACACAATATGTCTTTTGCTTTGTTTTTTTTTTCTCTACTCAAACAAGAACAACAAAGGGTTTCTGATGTTGTGCATGCTAAAATAGGAATAACGAGAGAAGGAAAGAGGGAAGAGCTAGGTTGTTTTGTTGTTTGTGAACACAAGGAGGATCAAGTGAGGGATAGAGTGGCTTTTTAGAGGAGAGTTTAACAGAATAAAGTGGGATTTATAAGAAAAGAAAAAGAGGGATAAAGAGAAATGGTAACTGCTTGCACAGAACAAAGGAAGAGCATAAAAGCTAAAAATTAGAGAGAAGAAGAAGAAGAAGAAAAAAGAGTTAACAGTAAGAAGAAGAATTATCTTTTGTATTGCTGATTTGAATTTAGTACAAACACTTGAAATTAAAAAAATCAAAAAGAAAAAAAATCACCACTGGGTTCTAACCACATGACCCTTCCCTCTGTCAGACTTTATCCTCTGATTCTCTTTCTCTCTCAATCTTTAGTTTTTTCTTTGTTCTTTAAATCTTTTTACCTTTTCGTTTTGTGAGCTTAGGAAACTAAATAGATTCTTTATTCTACTTTTAAATCAAAATTCCTTCATGGTTATCTTTGAAACTTCCTTAATCATGTCATTATCAGCGTAAAATGTTCGGTTTGGCTTTGTTTTTGTGGGTTTAAATTCCATTGCTTGAATTATGTTTTGGAATGTACATATCAAGAATGTGAACTTAGAAATATTTAGCTTATCAAATGGACAGTAAGTTGGGTTAAATGTCAGGATATGTTGTTCTTTTGTCTTTGTTATATTCAAATGTTTGGCAAGATCCTAATCTTTTCATTTAATGAACAAATAAATACAAGAGTATAATCGTATTAAACCCAACCTTCATAAAGATACAAATGATGAAAACTGTGAACCGATCCAATAAAAAGAAAATGAACATGACGTCAAAACTAACAGAACTGAGACTAATTTGTAAACCCGCAAGAGCACTAAAAATTGCACAAAACAGGGCCGGAGTAGGGGATGAATGAGCTTTTAAATCATCCAAAAGTTAAACACAATGTCTGTAAATGTTTTTGAAAACATTAATATTGTTTTTTATAAGTCAATAATCTTATTCCTTCAAATCACAAAATATGAATGGGAAAAACCTTGAAAATCAAGTACAACAATTGGTCTCTAAAAGTAAAAATCCCAATACATAAAGTATAAAAATGGTCCCTATAAGTAAAAATAATCTGAAATCCTGTGAAATGATCCGAAACTAAAGCTGAAGAACCCTGTCGAGAACCAATTGAGTGAAAAATTTACAAAACATTGATATCGTTGCAGATAAAACCAAAATGGATAGAGAACTACAAGCAGTCCATGGCAAGTTACTTATCTTGTTAAACATATATGTAAAATATTGATTGTAATGAATTTCTCCTTTCTCTTTCTAATAAATTTTTTGCAAGAAAACAATTAAATTAGGATAGAATTTTAAAAAAATTGAATATTTTGGATAAATAGTAAAAAGTGAATTATCAAGATTTACCAAGTTTTTAAATTCAAGGCGTTTGGACTTCAAGGTGGGTTCCGCTTCTTCGATTCCTGCACCAATCATAGCCAAATTTGGCTCGTAAAAAAATGTTACTTGCTAATAAAAATATGTATATGAATTTCGTGGGAATTGAACAAGATGTGATTCTATGTTAAAAGAGAAGGTAAATACTCTTCAGATGAAATTGATTCATAATTAAGATCAACCTATTTAAATAAAATGGAATTTACAGAAGTGTTGGAAGTAAAAAATTAATTGAATTTTTGGTTTGGTTCAAGTCTATATTTGTGAAGCTGCACAGTGAAAGGAATAATAGAAGGACTACATCTATATGGCATAGGATCAAATGATTTGCCATGTAAAACATCTCACAAAACGTACAATGAGAATGTGTCGGTCTCGTATACAGCAATTGGTACTTGGCCTTGTCCTTACATGTTTTCCTTACACCATTTAGGTATATATTTACGATTCTAACATGATAATTAATTTTTACTCAAAACAAAATCACAATTAATTTACCATATAAATCTTATCATATTCAGCATATTAAAAAAATTACCATAATTTATATTTTAATAATCATGTAAATATGGATGAATATTTGAAACATAAATAAAATGGATCATTGTATAGAGATATTCATATCTTCAATATTGTTTACCCAAGCATATCAATTAATTATTCGATCTGTGTTAAATTAATAGGGCTACCTTTGCCAAATTATACGCAAATTATTTTTAAAAAGTAACTTATATTTTCCATTTTTTGTTTTACATCCTTTATAAAATGATATTGTTGTCATCAATAATTTAATGATGTTCCCGTATTTCTTTGATCAAACAACTTGATATTTAAATACATATTATTTATATCTGACAAATCGATTTGAGACGAATAGGAGCCTTTGAGAAACAAAGCTCTCCTTTATTTTTTAGAATGAACTAATATTTAATTCTAGATCTGATATAAATTGTTTCATTAAGCAATTCTCCAAAAATAAGGGACTTTATTTAGAAAATTATGTGAATTACAAAATCAAAAAATTAAACAAAATCCACTACTTGTAATTAATTTAACTATATTTTTTAAGAACTATGTCTTGGAGTCGTATCAATTTGACAAGAAAGGGCTAATTATTTTGATTAAAAAAAAGAACCTTTGGAGCTAAAAAGTATAGCATATACGTAACATTTAATTAATTTAAACCACCATATTGGAGAGAGAACCCATATTCAGATGGCGTTTTAGTATCTATCCCTTCATGCAACTTTCTTTTGGGTTTCAAAAGTTGAATAATTGCTCTAAATTTGTGTGCATTCAGAGAGAGATCAGAAGAATATCTAATCCAAAAATGAAATTATAGAAAAGAATATAATATTTGCCTCTAAGGAAGGAATATCTTAGTTCCCATTCTACGACTATAAATTAAGGGAACACAACCCACAAGGCTTAAAGCGGAAAATCCCACACCAAAAGAATAATAAAGGAGGCCTCTAAGAGCTGGGAATCTTCTTCTGCTACTAACTTTAATGAAGTGGGTAGGAAGGTAAGAAGATTCTTTCCCAAAATTTATGTCAAGTTTTTCTAGGGTTTATTGTTGCAATTATCTTCCATAACACTACTCGGATCTGCCTCACATCTTCAAGTCTTCACTTCAATTCGCTATGTTTTAAGTATTGACCAAGTGTAATTCTAGTCTTTAATTATGTCTGTCTTGATTGACTTGCTAGTTATTGAACTTCTTATTCATCTGAGAATATAGCGTGAATAATTTTTTTTAAAATATTCTATGTATTTTAAATGTTAATATTCAATATAATGGAATTTTCTTGTCTTCTTTTATTATATTCTCTTTCTCATTAAAAAAATATAAAGAAGTATATCCATATAACGTATTCAATGCAGTTTTCTTTTTCGTAAATAGGCAATCTTTTAATACAAAGAAATGTATGGTTTACAGTAATAGAGCAGTCCAATACTTTTGAAATAGTTCATCAACAAATTATGGCAAAAAGGTTTGAGAAAATACTGTTTATACTTGGTGTACATCCTCACCCATACCATATACTATATGAATAAATGATTTTGATTGTGGAAAGTTTCTTTATTATATGTTTGTTATGCTTTAGTGTAATGCCATAATAATAAAAAAACATTATTCATAAAAATGAAGGATTCAAGCATATGTATTTTTGAACGTGTCACCGATTCAAAATATAAAAAAATGTGTGTCAAATATATACACTTATCATTGCGTCTCTTCCTTTTATATAAATCCTAAAATGCATAACAAGAAAAAAAATTATATATTTACATACAGTCATATATATAGATTTCATAAAGCACTAATTAGGACAGATAAAATTGGAATGATACTTTTATTTTGATTAGAATATAATTTTAATTTTGCTTAACACAAATAGTACTGAACATAGGCTTGTCAATGACCAGAATATATATATATATATATATATATATTTTTTTTTTTTTCTTGAAGCTCCCAACTTAAATAATTGTGTAATTCAGGATCAATATATCCTTTTGATATGGTTTACATAAATAACATATTAACATAGGACATATATAATCAGTCTCAACCGAAATAGTAATGATAAAGTAGAATTGCACAGAAAAAAAAAAAGGAACCAAATACGATGGCACTACTACACACAATGGCGTAACTAGCTGGGTCGGGCATAGTCGGCTGACCTCTCGATTATCCGCGAGCTCCTAGTATATTTCCGCTAATTTTATCTATTATGTTTCACCCTCCATTTCTTTATTCTAAAATCGATTCCTGTTAAAGAAATTTTTAGTTTCACCATTCACTACACACATAAGAGTTAGGTAGTAACAAGAAATGCCTTTTCCATGAAATATAAAAGGCAAAAGCAGTACTACGACTACTTCCTCATTCAGAGACTGCATCGAATTCCCTCCTCACAAAAAAGAAAGTGAGACGGTAGTAATAATGATGGTTGGTCGCTTTCCAATTCAGTCTTCTAGTTCAAGACTCCAACCCATTCCTTTTTTTCCAGATTCTCTTCTTCTCTTCTTTTTCTCTCTCTGTTCAACGTGAAACTAATTTTAATATCCTCTGTTTTTGTTATATATTCTGAAAAAGAAAGGGAGATTCTCCTCCTGACACGTGTCGTGATATTCCTTCATATCGTCTTTGTGAATAGCCCTTTTGTCTGGAGTAAAAATAAAGAGGGAATATTCCCTTTCTTTCCCTCTCTACTCTGTTCCTTTTGGTTTTAGATTAAAATTGTGAAGAATGGACACCAGGGTGGCTTTCCCATAGGCCTAAATCTCTTCCAGCTATAATTGCTTAGGACACCAACATAATCAATCTTCCAAAAGCTTCTCTACTACTATTTTCTTTTGAACCAAACAGAAATTGTTCTTGTCTTACAAATTCTTGACCAGGGATGAGTAGTTAACACCTTTAATTCATAAAATTCTTGTAGACACAATTGCACTAAGCATTTTTATATATTGTATATATAAAATTTATAATGTATTTGTTCTGAAAAAAATTCAAATAGTATTTTCTTTTGAAAGTATGTTGAGATTGATCTTTCTGTTAGCATTTCATGAGTTGACGTTAAAATAAATATAAAAAGACAAAAATTGGTAGTTATATATGAAATAAAAGGACTCTCATCATTTTCTGCTTTTACTAATCTCCGGATTACAAGAGCATTTTTAAGCAATTAGACTCATCTCCAAAAGACTTTATTTTTTTTTCAGATACATCATGAATTGAGTGTTTTTTTTTTTCAACTGCAGACTTTTTATATTCAGGATATATGATGTATTGATGCCTTGATTCAATTTTTTCGTGGGCACAATTCTAAGCATGTACACTGTTTTAGTCTTAAGTGTGCGCAAGCAATTTAAAAGTATCCACAGTAGTTATACTCATTGAGCGTGCAATGAGTCTAACACATTAACAAATTGGGCTCAACTTATTACACTCTATTCTAGTTCATTGTTTTCTTACAATGGTTTTAACTCTTCAAAATTTAATAGGTTTGACTCACAATATTTGAGGCTACAATTTAGCCAAGCCGAGCATTGGGATGTTTAGGCTCGGCTCGTCCCTATAGTATTCGATCTTGACTCAAGCTTTTATTTATGTTTGGGCTCAGCTCGTTAAGGAATTGTCGAGCCTCGCGAGCTGCTTAAGCTCGACTCATTTAAAGCTCGTTTATTGACTACTCGATGTAATATCTCGCTCCTCTCGACGGTATTTGAATGCAATAATTTGACTTTGATTTTATATTTGGAGTGAAACTCATGAAATGAGTATTTTGGACATCGATAATCGATGGATTTAGATGCATTTTTGTCTATTCGATCAAGTTGGATGATTGTCCGATCAAACAACGTGTTTTGGGTGACAAAAAATGATGATCTGGGCTTGCACGGACACAGGCATGACCGTGCAATTCCATCCGTGTCTGAAACAAGCCAAAATCCTTAGAAATGGGCAAGACACGGTTATGAACCCGTGACCGTGTTTGACCAAGCCTTGCTCGTGTTCTTCATGTGAAGCCTTTGTTCTTGTTCTGAAAAATCACACGGGCAAAGACACAGCCATGTCTTTACTCGTGTCTTGAAAAAAAGGCATGGTGAGTGCCCAAAACGCCATCATTTTGCTTGTTTTTGGTTATAAATATACCATCCGTCCCTCCTTCGGTCACACACTC
>CAODLS010940663.1:0-14875 GCA_948243855.1 Flueggea neowawraea | reverse complement strand
TATGTATGATTTGTTTTTAATAAACAAAGATTATATTTTTATTTGTTATTCATATTTATTTAAATATGAGGTTTGGGTATAAGTTTTGTACTTTGAGGCTTGTGCGGGATGAGCCGGGCTCCCATAGACGGTTCATTTTGTACGCCGGTCGCGGCCCCGGAAATGGGTCGTGACAAAAACACTATAGTATATATGATATGATATGATTGGGCCTATAATTATTTGTTTTTTCAATAGTCAATCAGTTGGAAGTTGGAACATATCTTAGGCCATTCCCATGGACCACTAATGGAGAAAGTCTCAACACTTGGGATATTTTACAATAGATTAAACTATCCGAAGCGTAATTTTTTTTAGGAAAAATAATTTTTGAGCACCTCAAATATATCCTAATTATTCTCCTTTCAAAAACTCACTTACTAATTAAGATATATCTGAAGGATTCAAAAATTATTTCCTCCTATATCTAATATAAACACCAATAATCCATTTTTTAAACTATAGCTAATTAAGAGTGTACTAGCTAGAGCCTAAAGTAACATTTTCTTTTTCCAAATTCGGGTAATATATCTCTATTTCTTATTATTCAATATCTTATATATTATGTACTATCTATAGAATATATTCTTTTAACATACAAATATGGATTTTATTCTAATTTAAAAGAGGGTAACAGATAAAAATTGACCAAGAAACATGAAATTTGTACAAAACTTATTTGTATTGTATATTAGACAAAACATTAATGATAATTTTTGAGGATTGTAAACTTTTTGAATGCAGATGTTGGAATGGACAAAGGCAGGAATATCAAATGTAGCAGGAGAGTTGTCGTTGTTGGCAGGGTTAGTGATGTGGGCAACAACATTCTCCAACATAAGAAGAAAAATGTTCGATCTCTTCTTCTACACTCACTACCTCTACGTCCTCTTCGTCATCTTCTTCGTCTTCCATGTTGGCTTCCCTTACACCTGCATTATGCTCCCTGGTTTTTACCTCTTCATGGTTGATCGTTACTTGAGGTTCTTACAATGTCGTCCACGAGTTCGCCTTGTCTCTTCCCGGGTTTTTCCATGTGAAACCTTGGAACTTAACTTCTGCAAAAGCCCAGGTTTGCTTTATATCTTATTGCACTAACATGCATTAATGTAGAAATTGTTGCTATTTCTCCAAAAGATTTAAGTAGAAGGAACTTAGAGTGTGTTGACTCGATAAGATAAGACACGATGCAAGCCAGTATATGGAAATTACCATCAAATTGTCGTTTTAATCCATCCTTTTAGGACCAATAAATATCGCCATATTTAATAGCCATTGTGAGAAAATAGAAAATTATGTTCAATAATGACATCACAGTCTTCTACGTGCGTAGCCACCATCTACGTGCATAGTCCATTGATCCATCAGAGTTCTATGTCTGCTAAATTGCAAGTGTACGTGCTTTGTTAGAACTCCAGTCCTCTTGGCCTTCCAAATATACTACACTACATGCTTAGCCTCATCTTTAGCATTTTCTTGAGCTCTACGTGTTTAGATGAAGGCTTAAACGTGTGTTGTTGTATTCCAAAGTTTGCACCTTTGATTCATCACGTCAGCATATAAGAGACTATTCAAATTTGAATTCCCAAGGAACGTATTGCCTTTGTCATCATCTGAAACTCGTCTACGTGCCTAGTCCATCTACTACATGCATAGATCTGCCTTTTTCAAAGATCACGCTTGTACTCATTTACGTGCTTTGAGTTGCCAACCAACGTTCCTCTACCATTTCACAATTTCTCCTCATCAAGCTGAACTCTCGACTATGTGCGTTGTCTAGGCTCCACGAACATAGAACTTCTTTCTCCGTGCCTTGTCCCATCTCTACGCGCTTAAAGCAAAGTCTGATGCTCACTGTCTCCAGTGCCATTCAAGTCTACATGCTTTTCTCAACATCTATGTGCATAGGATCTAGCTCTCTCCTTTGTCAATGTGCTTTGCATCACCCTCTTAGTGCATTGTGGCTCAAATCAACTTCTCTACGGGCTTTATGGCTAAAATCACATTATCTACGCCTTTGCACCTCTTTTATGTATATTTTATACACATCATCATCAAAACCGAAGTCAACGATATTATAATACGACAAAATAACATTAAAAGCAATTAAAAGGACAAAAACAAATACAACTCAAGCGACACTTCAATATTTTTATTCAAAAAGTTTCTAGCTCATCCGAATTAATTTCCATTTCAACATTTTATTCAAAAAATTTGCATTCGAAGTTTTTGACAGTTGTCTGACATTAGATGACTCAATTGGACTTCTAAGTTTTTTTTTAATATTTCTTCATTCTATTTTTATACAACAACCAACCAAATTGAATATAAATAAATATTTTAACTCCCAATTAAAATACAAAAACAAATGCAACAAATTGAGCAATGAACTGAAAGTAATCACAATTAAAATACAAATTAAACACATTACATTTTATGGCAGCCTTGTTTTTTCATAAGCCCTAATTATAATAAAAAAAAATAACAAACACAAAATTTCCAAATTAATTGAAGTCACAATCAAAAAGTTGGAAGTAATCAACAAGCAAGTAATCAAGTAAAAACACACAATTGAAAGTAATCAAACAACCCAAGATAGAATTGAAATAGGAAAAAAAAAGAACGGCGAATAGACTTACCGGTGGAGTGCGGATGGATGGCGTGACAACGGCAATGGCGTGACGACGGACATACTCTAGCCACCAGTCACCTCTCTCTCTGCCTTTCTCCATCTCTCCTATCGCTTCTTTGCTCTCTTGTCTCGACTCTCGCTTTCACTCTTTACCACTTTTCTTTTTGCTCCTTCAGACACTTTTTTTTTTCAAATCAAGCCCTGACGAACGACATGTTGTTTGCAAAGAGACAACATGTTGTTCGTCATGGCTTTTTTTTTTCAAAACTAGGTGAAACGACGTTGTTTCGCACTGGTTAAAAATAGTAATAATAAAGGCAGGAGTCGTCGCGAAGCCTCTAATTGTTGTAAAGTCTCCAAGGGCAGAGGCAAGAGCAGAGGGGTCGATGGCGGAGGGGTACTAGTGGTCCGCCAGACTTACGGTGTGGTCAGCTGACTCCACCTGACTCTACCTTCCGCCGCCCTTGATTACCATGTTAGTTTACTAAAATCTATATCTATAGTATATTAAAAAACACAAATATTGGAAATCAAAAAAGAAAAGTCAAAATTATTCTTCTTCAAAATTCTGATTCAATTATTTAAAAATTCAGTTTTAGATTAATAAGTTCTTTTCTGTACTAATCCTACTTTAATTAAACATCTTAATTCCTAATAAAACGGATATGTAAACTATAATAATTTGTCAATACTGGATGGATCAGTAGCAATAAGTTCTTAAACACGGAGAAAATAAAAAACAGATCCTTGAATCGAGCATGTGGAAATCTATGGCATTGCCCTTCATTAAAGTTGTAAAGAAAGTTCGAATTATTAAAAGAAAATACAAGTTAAAAAAAATCCAATTTTACATTAAAAACAAATAAAAAAATTACCTTTCATTACATTATCTGAAATGAATAAATATCAACTTTCATTCACGTATGATAAAAAAAGAAAGAGAAAAACAAAATAAACACGTATGATAAAAAGGAAAGAGAAAATAAAATAAGTGGAAAAAGTGAATGAAAGTTAATGAAGTGGACCAATCAAGAGGTGAGTGTTAGAGGAGAGTGACCATGGGATAGTCCTTAACTTTCCTTTAATTTATTATATTTATTATTTGTGTTACGCATAATATGCATAGTTAATTTGCCAGAACTCTAAACTTGCATCAAATTAAATGCGATTTGGTAAATGAATTGAGTAATTTAGATAAGAAAATTTGTCTAAATTTTGGTAAGGAAAAAAAAAAATTGTTTAAACTTATGACGGGAAGTATTTGCTCAAAAAAGTTCGGTGTGATTTGTGATATTTTGGCTTTGAACTGATGTTAATATTCTGATTTCTAAATATTAAAATCTCCATAAATATTGACGGAAAAACTTGACATTTTTTTGCTCTAAGACCGTTTTATTAGTGAATTGACAGGGCTGAGATATAATCCGACGAGCATTTTGTTCATGAACGTACCAAGTATCTCAAAGCTGCAGTGGCATCCTTTTACTATCACATCGAACAGCAATCTGGAGGCTGACAGGTTGAGTGTTATGATCAAAACTGAAGGAAATTGGTCCAAGAAGCTATACCAAATTCTGTCATCTCCTTCTTCAATTGATCGCCTTGAGGTCTCTGTTGAAGGACCTTATGGACCTGCTTCCACCCATTTCCTAAGGTTTCTACTTCGTGCCACAATAAGTAACAAATCATCTATTTTCCAAAATTGCATCAATTTCATGCTTCGTTCAGGTTTTTGGGAAACTTTCCTTGAGCATTCAACAACATTTCTTCTAAGACGAGCATTTAAATGCAAATTCTGTCAAATTAAGTTTCAAGCTATTTTTAGAAGTTCATCAATATTTTGACAAGTCAAATTTTAAGTACATTACAAAACAAAAAACTTCACAAAACAAAGGTATTATTTTTTAATGCAAAATCTGTCAAATCTCTAAACCAAATATGATTAATATTTGGACTAATTATACATGCCGCATAATCCTTTATTGGATCTTTATTTTTTCAAAAATGGGAGAATTATTAAATCCGAATGTGAAATTCTCTGAAATTTATTGTTTTGGAGTCTCAAAAGGAATCAACAATATTTTTCTTAAAAATTTAAGAATGCAACAAGAAAAATATGCATGAATTCAGAGTTTTCAGAATAATTACCACTTTTAATATTTTTGTGGCATTCTTTTTTGTATTTGATTTCTAGTAAGAATTAAACTCCCATTGGAGACTAAGTCTAGTATCTTTTGGTATTAAAGTTTTGTGTTACTTTTTCTTTTTTAATGTAATATAGGCATGATACACTTGTGATGGTGAGCGGAGGAAGTGGAATCGCACCATTCATATCCATAATTAGAGAACTCATACATGCAAGCACAACCTCCAAGACTCCGCAAGTTCTCCTAATTTCAGCTTTTAAGAACTCTTCAGACATTACAATGCTAGACCTGATCCTTCCAATCTCAGGAACTCCACCTTCACTTGGCAATCTTGACCTAAAATTTGAGGCCTATGTGACAAGAGAGAAACAACCCACAACTACTACTGCCTCAAAGAACATCAGAACCATCTGGTTCAAGCCAAACCCAACCGATGAAACCATAACTCCAATTCTGGGCACCAAAAGCTGGCTTTGCCTTGGAGCCATATTGGCATCTTCATTTGCTTTGTTTCTGTTCATAATTGGCCTTATTACACGCTACTACATCAACCCAATTGACAAAAACACTGACCTTATCTTCTCAACTGCTTTGAGAGCTTTTCTCAACATGTTGGTTCTGTGCATATGCATTGGCATGGCAGCAAGTTTTGCTGTTCGTTGGAACAAGAAACGTAATGAAAGGGATGTGAAGCAGATTCAGCATGTTGCAGGAGTTCCTGTTGCCTCACCGTCGTTGTTTTGTAATGCTGATAGAGAACTTGAAAGCCTTCCTCATCAGTCTCTTGTTCAGGCTACTAATGTGCATTACGGTGAAAGACCTGATCTTAAAAGTAAGTGAAGTTTATCTTCATTTTAATTGTCTCTCTAATCATCTGATTTTCTTCAATGGTTTAAAACTCGTAATCTCTCAGTGTTAAAGAAGACTCCAGTAGTATTGAAACTTAGTGTGTTTTGGTAATGTGATGATACTTACAATGGTTTGGTGGGATGTAGGGATGCTATTTGAGTGCAAAGGAGAAAGTGTGGGAGTTCTTGTTTGTGGTCCGAAGAAGATGAGGCATGAGGTTGCTGCAATCTGTTCTTCAGGTTTGGCTGATAATCTTCATTTCGAGTCAATCAGCTTCAGCTGGTGATCGTTTACACCTCTCTCCTCCCGAAAGGCGTCCGTCTCTGAGCAGCACAAATTTATTTCTCTTTTTCCCTTTTCTCTTCGTTTCCCCCATTTTTTTTTTGATGAACTTCTTTTCTTTTTTTTGGGTGGGGTTTTGCAAGCATACTTGCCATGTAAAGAATAAAATTGATATAGCAGTTCCAACGTTCGCTCTTCCCTAGTGTTCTGGTATTGCTTGCATTATAAGAGAGAATGAAAGAACCTTTGTTTTTTTAAAAAAAAAAAGAACTAAACAACATTTTTGTTCACTTGAAACTGGAAATAGAATTGTGATTAGCTAAGTTTTCAAGTTCTAAATAATATCAATAGAACAAGAAAAAGATTGACAACCACCAAGAGCTGTAACAAAGTAGAATAAATTCGTCCTCGGAATAAATTCGTCCTCTCTCAACGAGACTGCAAATTGACAAAAACTAACAAACTAATGACATCTGTTTGTTTGTTTATTCAGTATATCATAGCAATAACACTTATAAATGTAGAAAAATATTTTTTGACATTTTTGTTCTTTTTTTAATTCTAAATTATTATAATTATTGGATAATTAATTAACGAAAACCGTTTCATTTTTAAATATATTTAAAATTATTCGGATAAATATTTATTCAAATAAGTATTTATCTCTATTCGTGTTTAATAATATCTGGTACCGAAAGTATTTCTCTATTAGTATAACTAATTAATATCTTAGACATTGAATTTAAAATTGTTCAGGTATTTATTCATATAAGTCTTCATCTCTATTAATATTTAATAATATCTAGCACTAAAAGCATTTATCTCTATAAGCATAACCAATTTTTCTTGTATTAATAAATTTAAATTAAACAATTACAATTAGGATAAATTATTATTTGAATATTATTATTGTGTAGTATATCTTTTTTATTATGAATATCTATATTAGTAATATTTTATTTTACACTTAAAAATTATGTCTACATGTAACGTAGTAGTAGTATTATTATATGTAACGTATTAAAAAACATATTTGACTTATCAAAAAATCAAACATATTCAATTAAGTTTTTTTATTGCATAATTTTATTTTCTTATTTTATGCAATGAAAATTGACTATCAAATTTTAAAAATATATATTTTTATTAAAAATAATTAAATTATAAATAAAAAAATTTCAATAACATGCAATGCATATACACAATGCTAATCAACTAAAATGTTATGTCGATGCTAACATCATCAACATATGCTTAATTGTTTATTTAGTATATTAAACGATAAAGGAGTAACTCTCAAAGTAAACTCTCAAAATTGGATTAATTGAATACACGACCACTGAATTACCACTTTCGGTTTATTAAAGTCACTCATGTGGATTCATTTTCAAGAAAGTTATTGAACTGAACTTTTCAACGCAGCAAAGTCATTCAAACCGTATTACTCAGTTTTATTCAGCACCTGTGAAGCAACCGTATCACATCAGTCCACATGTGCAGACACATGTCCACTAATGACACGGTAAAGCACACATGGTAAGGTAAAAATTCAAAAAAAAAACACGGGACAACCCACAACCATATGCAGGCCTTTCCACTTCCACCACACTCGACGACGCCGTTTCATTATGCTTTTGTTTTTGCAATTCAAGATTTTGTTTCTCTTCCATTCCACGCAACGTGTTCGACAAAAGCTCCCAGCTTTCGATCTCCCACTGGTACTCACACTTCAGCTTCAAAAATATCTTTTGCTTCTGCTCCCTCCGATGCTTCGCCTCGGCTTTGGGATCTGAAGCCGGTACAGGTTGTTCTGGTTCAGAAAGACACAGCTTTTTTAGTATCTTGTAGGCGAAGCGGCCGTCGTCGTCGTGGCGGAGCTCCCACACTCCTCCTTCCTCCTCCGCCGAAATATCAATCTCGGCACAAGAAGATGACGGTTGATCGTGTGTATTGCTATTGTGGTGAGCCCGCAATGTTGAGGGCTTCCAGCACAAGTGAGAATCCTGGACGCCGTTTTCTTGGTGTAGAAAATATGGGGTTAGTGCTTCTTCTTGGTTATGATTCTTGAATCTATTTTGGTATTGTCAATGTGTCATCTGATGGCGACCCGTTCGGTTTCCGCTTCAGGGGATGGCACGGTCTGAATTTTCTTCTTAATTTTTTACCCTATTTGAAATTATGTATTCTTCCTTATCGTTGGCTGTCTTTGATTCTTTTTCCCAATTTGATATATTTATCCAATTATGCAAGGGTTGCGTCCATATTCTGATATCCTTTTTATGAAACCTTAGATTGTTTTTTAATATTTTCTGTTGATTCCTTTTCCTAAAGGAACTTGGAACACAAATTTATAGTTATTAACCAATCAAAACTGGAATTACAATATTATAAGAATTGTTCTATAGGATTTGAGAATTCAATTTGGGTGGTGTAGAACGTGTTTGTTCAAATGCCCATGTGCTTAACAACAACTCTTATGAATGTTGAAACAGTATATTGTGCAGAGAGCTCAAATTTTTTCCATTACAGTACGTTGATCTGTATATGTTGTATATATATGGATTGGGATAGCTAGCTTCCATGCTTGAGAAATAAAACAGTATGGTGGTGTATATATCTGCATCATCAATTCGCACCTCAAATTGTTCAAATCAAATCATTATTTGGTCAAAGAAAGGAGAAAACGACACTGATTAGATTTATTTGAGTTTTTCAAACTTAGGATTTCGACATCCACAAACCTTGAAGACTTTTCTTGAGAAATTTCTCCAACCTTCTTTTATTTTTTATTTCATGCTTTAGTGACCGTGGCACTACAATCCCATTTGAGGACAACTTTCTTTTGAAAAAAAAATTGTCTTGCCACGTCATTAATAAACATGTATTTGCACATGTGGACCAACATAGTAGCACAGATGACAAACAAAACTGAATTATACGATCTAACTTTACTGCATTGAAAAATTCAGTTCAAGGACCTTAAAAAGGAATCCACTTGAATGATTTTAGTGAACCAAAAGTGGTAATTAAGTAAACGTGTATGCAATTAACTCCTCGTTCTCAGTGTCCTCTTATAGTTATCAGGTTCTTGGGTTTGCGTCTGAGAACACCCGGCAAAATTTCATCTGAATACACAAATAGAATTACTCTTAACTATTTGAAATAGTGAGAAATAAGAAGGCCAAAAAAATTTGCCACAATGCAAGTTTTCTTAGAGGTTCAACTAAATGGCCAGACCAAATAAACTAATCATAAAAACCGCAAACACAAAGCCTCGCTTTGCCAAAAAATGCCAAAAGCAAACCAGATGCCAATGCAGATAAAAACAATCTGACAGCATCTAATAGAAAGAACGACGCGCATTATCCAGAAATAAGATGGTTCAATGATTAACATGCAAACCCTAAACAAACATTACCTGCAAAAAGATGATATTGTCTAAACAATAAAAACCGTTAATATTCAATAAAAACTGTTAATATTCTAATCGATAGATATGCCCACTCTTGAAAAACTGATCATAAAACTCATCAAAAGTGTTAGACCAAATAAAACTGATCATAATAAACTGTTGCTCCTTGGAGCACTTCTAATCTAACAAACTCAACAGCAAAAATTGATCCGATTGGGAGAATAAAATTCCCAGTTTATTTATATTTTTACAACAAAGGGGAAAAAATTGTTATACACAGGTGAAAACTCAATGATTAGGTAAGGCTGTAAGAGAAATATGCACGTAAAATACTCTGAAAAATTTTAACCCCTTTATCTACAAGAAAGATTTGTGATGTGAATGAATAGATGGTCAAATATTTTGAGATGGCCATACCAAAGTTCACCCCGACGGGATGCAGGTTGTTCATCTTTTACTTGATGTAAGAAATATAATTTACCGAGAACACGTATGTTCCCGAGGAACAATACCCCTACTTCTGAAGGATTACCCTGAATTAGTGTCATGCCAAAGAACTCTCCCGGTGTTCTCAGAACCAATACTGTTGTCATTTCTCTTCTGAATTTGATGTTGATGTCAGTCTCTCTTCCAAGGTTTCAAGCAGGTCTTGATATTCAGAAAATGCAGAATGTGACTGAAGCACGCATCAAGAAGGCAGGGTGAGGTTCGCATAAGAAATTCAAACGCCATTATTACAATTAATTACCAAAGCTCTGCAATAAGCGTACCTGAAGGGTCATGCTATATGCTTTCCACAATCGCATATCATGCCGGAAAAGATCAAAAAGGACCTGCATAAATTATCAAAATAAAGAAGTAACTAAACAAGGAAGTAGGAAGGGGAACATAGAAGTTGCATCAGGGCACAAGTGATGTTAAGAAGCATGTCCTTAAGTTTCTATTCAGTTCAAAGCTCCAACAAGAAAATATTTCAAGGACAATCAGAGCCAACTAGCCAAGCACAACCCATTTGCTGACCAGCTCAACAAGAAACTAGATAAAGATAAGCTGATAATACCTCAGATCTTCTTAAGAGAGTTGCCAGAACGACTATCCACTCCTTGAACTTGACCGAACACATATGAGCTAATAGAAACTCTGCATCTAACCTGCTCTGCAGGGTACCCATTTGAAGCTGGAAAATTTCAAAGTAAAGTTTCCATCAGGGACAAAATATGAAACAACTAGGAATATCAAATATCAGTCATAAATCAACATGTCTTCTCGGAGTATAGGCAGCCAATATTGCTGCAGTGTCTAATAAGAACTTGTCACTAAACCGCAAAAGTTCAAACTTATGCAAAAATCAATTAAGAGATGACCATGAGTTAAAAATAAAAGCTACTGCAAACAATAAGGCTAATGATATGTCCTATTCTTTTCCCAAATCTAACAAGTGTTTCTTTTCTTTTTGTCTAACAAATAGAAATGCTAATTACTGATGAATGCCAAAAACTGAAGTTAACTTTTTTATTATGTTAAATGAAGTTATTGCATTGCACGTGTTTTTTTTCTTCCAATTAGAAGTAAAATATAAAAAAGTATCTTGGTGTGAAGAAAGCACAAAAAATGAGGAAAGCCAGCTGAGCACACAAGAATATAGGGGTCTTGCCTTCTGCCCAATCAGTTGCAGCCCTGATGCAAAATTCTCCAAGCGTGCACTGCCAAATCTTTCCCTTTGAAGATATTCCTGCAATTAAATGAAAATGTGAATATGGTATTTCAAAACAGACAAACATAGAAGAGTAGCAATTTTTCTCACCACTAAATCAAATTGAGTGCCTTTAACAAATGCAACAAGTTTTGAAAGTTCTTTCCCTGACATCAAATAGCTAGCATGGCTTTCTAAGATGTTCTTCACTGAAGCAACATGAGCACTCTGCTCTTTGAATGAGGTGCTGCCACAAAGAAGAGTCACTTGTCAAGTGGAATGTAAACATTGCAGAGGTATGAGAGAACAAAAAGATCTTGAAATTGTGGCAACCTATTGTCCAAGGACGGCTTCTTGTAACTAGAACGGAAAAGAAAATAACCCAAAAATCTGGGAGATAGTCTATCTGAATCATTTGGCGCTTGCTCATATTCTTTTCCAGATCTCAACAAGAACCGCACCTAACAACACGACAAAGAAATTGCAAAAATGAGGAAAACAAATACTGATACCATACTAGATTCAAGCGGCATTTGTCTTAATTAAAACCTACCAGCTCCCCAGCAAGTTCATATAGAGACTCATCAAGTGTAGCCTGCATAAATTTATCCACTGTGTCAGACATGTGCCTTTAAGAAGCTGTAAAGAAAGACAAGTGAAGTGACAGCAGCAATGACCTAGATCAGAGGAAATTTTAAGAGATAAACTAGTAAAAACATTTTTATACCTGTAATAAACGTAAAGCACAATACTGACTGACAGCAGGACCTTCAATTTTAGCAATCACCTGTGACAATCATGAAGAAGAAAGCAGTTAACTTCAGTGTCCAGCAGTGTCCATTTTCTACAAGTTTCTCATGCACAAAGAAGGGAGCAGTTCTTTCGTCTCAAAGATAACTTTGTATAAATGCAAGTTTTTTCTTCCCTAGAGATGGAAAGCAAAACTATGCACATCTTCCCAACAAAAAAAAAGCAAGTAGATATCAAGTTGAAAGAAAAGCAATTTTATTCATAAACCAATGAACTACTTTATAAATATGAATAAGATTGCATTTCTTACAAGAATATAACAGGCAGCAGTCCGATACCATCTCCGTTGGAAGCAATCCTCAAACAACCTTAAAAATAATACAACATTAAACATGATCAATTAAGCATAACTTTACAACTTCTGCACAGAACACCAACCCAAAAAAAAGAAAAGAAAAGAAAAGTAGATAGCAAAATGAAATGAAAAAGATCATACATAATACTTGTATGAAAGAGTGTGTGCATCATTTGCATGATCTCAGACCAGAGAAACAAAGAGGGAAGAGTATATCAATATATGTTCAGAACGAAATACCAAATTCCAATTAATGATTTTATTTGGTTCAGTGATTGCCATGCAAAAAATGAAGTGGTCAAAAAAACAAAAACTGAAGGCTTGGGTCCCCAATTTTTTGTATGCCAATGACTGCAAATGAACTCTTACACAGAGTAACAATTTGCACTTAAATCTGTATAATTAAATTATGCATCAAAAGACATTTTTTATGAAAGCACTAACATAAAAAGGTCAGAAGAAAGCAGGAGATAGAGAAAAATGATTATCTTCCTACAATATAACATATGAATACCAGCCTTTTCCTTGTAACCTCTCAAGATAAGTTTTAAATATTTTGAGTTGAGCCTATACTCTATACCAAAATGAAGTAAATTTAATAGAAAAAGGAATTTGAAAAATACTCTGTCGATCTTCCAGCAGCAGAGAATAAATCTGCCCAATGTCGACCATCCGTTTTCCTAGCAACACTAACGACAACATCAAGATATTCTGGAAAATTTTTGATCAAATCACAAGTCTTCTCCATAAGAGAGCGGTGACCATCTTGTTTACGGACCTTAACATTTTGCCTGAAAGGAAATTAATAATAAATTCAGAAAGTGAATGGAAGAGCAAGTTTGATTGTTCTATTAAATTAAAAAAAAAAATTATTGATGCAAAGAGAAATCTGAAATTGAGAGTGAAGGTGAAATAATTAAATTCCAACGATCTTCCTATGAAATGAATTGAGATGGATCCAGATTGCAACCATATACAATTACAGACCACTAAAATTGCAGTGTCATTTTCACTGACATCATTATGTTCATTGTTGCTCAAATGGTGTGGAATTTTAACAAAATTCGGCTCATAGTGTCAAAAAGTCAGATAAGAATTTTCCATACTAATGATACATGGTATGTTAATTAGATACCTTGAAATTTCTGCATCAAACACAGTAAAAAGAAGCCATTCCAGGCAATGAGAAAAGTGAGGTTTTTCTGCTGATAACTGCGCCAATCGTAGAGCCTCCTCATTTTTGTCTCACTGGAAAATATAAAATCAGATAGCCAATCAATAGAAAGCGCCTTAAAAGAGACCTAAATAAATACATCCACAAACCAAGGTTTGGAACCAAATAAGCAAACTAAAAGGCACTTTAGCTGCATGGTAAAATAAGAGGAAGCAAAGGGATCATTATCAATATTTGCCATGCCTGCTAATAAATGATGATTACTTTCCTCAAATATTCTTCGGCCTTCTATCTTTCCTTACAAGTTGGAGATTTAGTTTCTTATTCAACTTGGGATAAGTAGAGCTTGATGAGATAAAATGTTCATAGTCTCAATGCAATTCTTCCAGGACCTAACATATTTTAACCTTAGGAAACAATTAGGATCAAGCCAGGGAAAAGCGTTCTTTTTTTTTTGTGCATATATCTTGATATCTATTCACCATTAAATATGACCTTTCTTGAATGCTGAATTGGTTCTCCTTGTAAAATATGTTTCTTTTCAATACATCAGAAGTAAAATGACCAGTAATAAAAGTAGTAGTAATACCTGAAGAAGGTGTCTCAGCATACAATGCAATATAGTTTGAGCCTGAGGAGATGGGTCAAAACATGGAAACTCGGTGCAAGCAGAAAATGACATTCTCTGGGAGACGCCAACAACAACACCAACATTTGGAAGAAGGCCCAGAGGATAGATTTCACGATCGAATTCCAGCTCAGGATCCAACTACAATATAAATTTCAGATTAATTTCCATATCATGGAACCATAATAAAGTGTCAAACTAAGATAACTAAATCCAGGGGTTTTCCATTAAAATGCAAAGAGAGGTGTCCCAAACTCCAAGAGTACACAAATAGCTACATGAAATTTGTGTAATATCTCATGTTGGAATACTTGGAATAAGTGAACCAGATTTAAGAACGTCAATAAAGGAACTAAGTCAATCAAAAGCAATCAATAATGGTAAGTGTTTAAGTAATGGTATTGACAGCTTAATCTACAGTTTATCCTCCTATATAATCAAGAAAGCCTTGTAGAAAAGGCAAGATACAAATTAACTTGTCAACTAAAAATAATGTAAATATTCAAAAGTCCAGTTCAGTGTCAATGACTTTTTTCGCTATATAAGATAAATTTTATTGCATAATGCCTTAACGACAGTTAATCAGTTGCATACCTGCAAAAAGTCCTCCTGCTTAAAAGGATCAGCACCTGGAGAAGGATACCAAACCTGTAAAAATAAACTTCCAACAGGGGCCTACATTAGAAAGCTATAAATGGAAACCAGAACCAATGAAGTTATAGGAGCTATACATAGTAGACATATCAAAAAAGAACATAGGACGTAACACTTGGTTACCTGCATCCCTCGGTGGCCATAATCCAACCATGAGACTTCCTCAATTAGATTTGTTTTATCCTCTGATTGTCCACATGTAACCCAAAACAATTCCACAGAATCAGTGAGCTCTCTTTCTCGTCCATCATCCAAATCAA
>CAODLS010940634.1:0-13092 GCA_948243855.1 Flueggea neowawraea | reverse complement strand
GTTGAAGTTGGGAATCTTGTTGTCAAGGATCAAGTGGGTTCTAGTTCCATTTTGTGCAAAAAAATTTCTATCATAACTCGTGGTTGCAGTAATGTGCATCTTACTTTCCCAGGTTTTCATTGAGGCTACACAAGAAGGGAGACATTTATCTTGGCAAGGTTTGATGGAATACTTGGGCTTGGATTTCAGGAAATATCTGTTGGGGATGCTGTACCACTGTGGTATGACTCTTTCTGTATTGTTATTGCTACATTTTGCTCTTTCGACTTTCAGTATAGTCTTACTTTTGTTCATGAAATGAATGCAGGTACAATATGGTGCAAAAAGATCTTGTAGGTGAAGAGTTCTTCTCCTTCTGGCTCAACAGGGATCCGGCGGCTACAGTGGGAGGTGAAATTGTTTTCGGCGGTGTGGATCCAAAACACTTTAAGGGGAAGCATACCCACGTTCCAATCACCAAAAAAGGTTACTGGCAGGTAATGAAATTAAAATAAAAAAAAATTCGTAAGAATCAAATTCCATAAACATCTGTCCCTATTGTATTGTATTGTTGGTCAAAAGCGAAACTAACTCTTGATGATGAATTTGGCTTCCAGTTCGATATGGGCGATTTTCTAATTGGAAACTATTCTACAGGTATCCTTCAAGCTGTTAACATTTGCATGGCTATGATATTAGTAACTGTCGTCGATAATGCTCTATGTGCCTATAAAGTGAACACTCAAAAAGTATATTTTCATAATTTAGGATTAGCAGGACACCTTGAATCCAATTATGATACCATGAGTAACTCATCTCTTGAATTGCAGTAACCTGATATGTAATTTTGTGTCTTTATAATTGTAGCCTGAAATGGTTCTGCGATATTCTTTTGATAGATCTTGTTTAGGTTGTGTAGAAACAACATGTCTGAAAAGAAAAAAAAAGACTTGTTATTGCTTGCAAGCTCGTACCACAAAGTCTGTTGCAACTTGAAATATATTTATGTTCCCTCAGGTGTTTGCGAGGGGGGTTGTGCAGCAATTGTGGATTCAGGAACATCCCTGCTCGCTGGCCTCACAGTATGCAACTTAATTTTTCTTAACAAGGGACTTCTTAGATCATCAGTTGCCTCTCGTTTATCTGCTCACTTAACTTCATTGTGTCAAAGATTTACTAATGAGGTATGATTTTAGCCTGTCATCACCAAAATTAACCATGCCATTGGAGCTGAAGGGATCGTGCGCGCAGAATGTAAGGAAGTGGTTTCCCAATATGGAGATCTAATATGGAACCTTCTAATAACGGGGGTGTGGTTTTCTTGTTCTTCCATTTTTCTTTACTATTCAATCTCTGAGTGGATCTCCAATACTAACAGAAGGAAACTTTATGCCATTATCATCAGGTAACACCGCACAAGGTTTGTTGGCAGCTTGGTTTATGTATCTTCAACCAGGCTCAGGATGTGAGGTGAGGAATTTACTCCTTCAGTTTGGCATGCAAACAACAAACAACCTGCTTGTGTTTCAATTAACAGATCCTAGTTTCGCGATGCAGCAAAAGAATGAGATGGTTATGAAACTGGTCTAACATTGACTTTGATTTAATGGACATAATACTATGCAGCACTGTGATTGAACAAGTGGTTGACGATAAAATGGAACATTCATCTGTTGGGGATGATCTGGTATGCGTTGCGTGTGAGATGCTTGTAACATGGGTGCAAAATGAACTAAGGCAGAAGGAGACAAAGGACAGAGCTCTCAGCTATGTGACCAAGGTGACTTATTGTGACATCCCTCTTCTGTGAAGAAGCACATATACATCTATGATTGTTAAGTTTTGTTTGGTGCGTTAAGTTTTGGCTTTGATTGTTGACAGTTATGTGATAACCTACCAAGTCCAATGGGAGAGTCAATAATTGATTGTAACAGCATTTCAACCATTCCAAATGTCACATTCACCATTGGAGACAAACTTTTCACCCTTACACCAGAACAGGTTTAGTTCACCAGTAAATTTTCTGTAGAATATGAGAGACTAATATTGTGGTTGCTAACCATACTTTTATTTTCAGTATGTGATGAAAACTGGAGAAGGATTTGGGGCTGTGTGCATCAGTGGTTTTATGGCTTTTGATGTGCCACCTCCACGGGGTCCTCTGTGGTATATGCTATTCTAGACTTGTTCATGGGTCTGGCGTTGCAATTAGGAATTTCCTTGTCATGCATATACGGCTTTGTTTAGTGTATTTATGCTGAAAGTGAATGGTTGGTTGCAGGATTCTGGGAGATGTGTTCATGGGAGCTTATCACACTATTTGATTTTGGTAATCTTCAGTTGGGCTTTGCTGAGGCAGCTTAGTGACCCTTCTGCAACATTACCTTTAGAAGTTCTTTAGAATAAGTTTCGTCGCCAATGTAAATTGCTATGTGCTTTATGATGACTGATGAGCCAGAAATGCCCTCTGGCTGTTGATGCTCGGATATTTATGTATATCCAATTATCCATATGTTGAGCTCCAATCAAGAACATAATTTAGTATAAATACAGTAACATTAATGTGGGCAGTACTTGCATTCTCAAATTCTTTAGTGAAAACTCGTAGTTGTTTTCAATAGTTGTTTTCAATAGCAGAATCAGAAAGCGGCTTTGAAGAAACAGATAATGATCCTTTCACTAATTCAAATACAACAGAATTCTCTATCCCATACAAACTAAGCCTTCCAATCACATAGTAACTTGTCATTGCAAACACTTAAATATAATCTAAAAGAAAGGTCTTAAGGCATACAAGTGCTCTGACATCTCGGTATCACCGTGCAGGTCACTAATGGGAGCGTTGCATGACAAGTATATTATAGTTGCCGCACTACAGGGTCACATCCCACTATTCGTCGTCGCTGTCATTGCCAAAGACGGAAGCCTTGGGTACTTTGGGCTTCTTTGCAGCGCTGGCGGACGAGGTTTGTAAAATGATTAGCAAAACGTAGAAGAAAGTCAATTAGACACGACAAGATTAAAATCAATTGCCTTTTGACGATTTAGGAATCAATCACAGAATGAGAAGAAACTCAAAAGTTCTTATGACTTCAAGCATGGTATAATATCCAGAATACGATCATATTGCATTCTGGATAAACATTAAAAATGCTACATAAAAGTAAACTGCTTGCTCTAAAACTATTTAAGTTTCGAGACCATTATCAGCAATATGCCTATTTTAACATTTTCCATCAGGTAAGGATGTCTAATGCAAGAAAGGTGTCCAGATAGAACGGGAAGGGAATGAAACACTTGAAAGGCATGTAATTTATGGTGGCAACATTTCAAGGAAGAGTGCAAGTGATACGCTTTCCCCAGAAAGTAAAATACTTACGGAGTGGCAACAATTAGGGCAGCAGTTTATATAGCATACCTTAGAAGTACCAACTTTAGAAGAAAACCTGAACTTTAATGTCTTCCGCTGATCCTGATCAACAATTGCAGTTGCTGTTCTCTGCGAAGAAGGAACAGAGGCAGGACCAGATTCTTCCTGTTGCTGCTGCTGCTGCTGTTGTTGCTTCCGAGTATCTGCCCTATATTTTGATAAAGAAAGAAACGAAAGATCAGAAGCAAAACAACAATCAAAGATTGACAGAATACAGAACTCTTAAGCTTCTATGGTATAATTATCAATCAATGTGAAAACTACTACTCACATTTGAGCAAATTTAGCCATTTCCCTCTCTTGGCGTTGCATTTCTCTCTTTTGCCGATCATCACGACCACTAGTACCATGCATCTCTTCCATTTCCTTAAAACGCTGCAAGATCCATCAGGCTAGTCAAATATTTGAACAAAAAGTAGAAGAATATATAATGGGTCAAAAGGGAAAGAAATAACAAATATGGTTCCAACATAGATCATATACCTTTCTGTGGTTGTGATCGTATGAGCTCAAGTGGGCTTCAAATTCAATGGCCAACTTATATTGCTTATGGCAAAGATCACAGTAAAACACCTTCCTTATCTCTTTCACCTCAGTCTGAATTTTCTGCTCACGTTCTGCTAATACCTGAATTTTCATAACGTGCACGAAGCAGGCAGTAGAAGCCACCAGGTAATAAAAACTGCGGGAAATTCTCAAGAGCTTCCAAGGTTGATATTCCTCGATGACATACCATTCCCGACAGGAGACACACATATATGCAATATGCTGCCTTCTGCTATTAGAAGCAGGTTTCAGAAAAAGTAAAGCATCAACCTCAACATGTTTTCTATTATTTGATATATTCATTTATGCGATTGTTACCAGTTTATAGGCGTACCTCCCGCTTTTTTGCTTGTTCCTCAGTTTCCTCAACCTCGACCTCAAGTTTTTTACTCTGGATATTTTCCTCTGCAGTAAAAAAATCATCTTCTTCTTGTTTTCCAATGCCCCACTTTGGATCTCTAATCCCAGATTTTATTGGCTCAATTATTCCTATAGAGAGAAAGTAAGGTTGGAAGAGAGAAACAAATGAGAAGATCTCAACTCGATAAAAGAAAAAAATGAGAAGATCCCAAGTCTAACACTCCAAAGTATAACTACTATCAAAAGCCTCTCACATTGTTCAGATTAAGAAGGGCAATAACATTTAAATGAGAAATCTGACATTGAACATTGGAATTTTCCCAAAATCGACATGAGACAGTACGAATAACTATAATAACAAAAAGCAAAGTTAACAAACAACCTTGATCTCTGATCCAAGATTTTTAATCCAAGGGCCAGTAAAAAGAAAAATCAACAACTTTTTCTTCGGCAAACTATATAAGCCAATTGTGCTCTATGCAACTTGAATGTTGGAATCTAAAATTCTTCTTAAACAAATGCCTACATGAACTCATTATAAAAGTTAATGTATAATTCAAACAAACGATAAGCAATAAAACCATGATAGTATACTCTTAAATCACTATGGTCACAAAACAAATGTTTGATTCATGGGGAATCTTCAAACACTGAAAAAGGGAAGACTTCAAAGAAGAAGAAGAAGGAGGAGGAGGAGGAGCTGTCAGTCGAAGAAATGTAAACCAAGTATATACAGTCAATTATATTAGCACAATTGTCATATGCAAAAAACAAAAATATGTTTAAAACTTTTATATTTGAGAAATATGATACCCTGCTCATCCTTCCCAAGACCCTTTCCTTTCCTTTCCATCCCATTTTCTGAAGGAGCCTAAACCCAATATTAGAAGCTGTCAATTTAGTGTCCAATGATGCCTGTTCAACATTATCCAAATCGTCATTTTCGGTGGGTTTGTGATCAATAGGCAATCGAAAATCCTCTGCCAGATCCTCGATAACAGAATCCTCCTTAACAGATATCCACAAAATGCAAATTTCACTTATTAAAACACTGAAGAATGCACAGTGTATAAAGTACAAAATATATACTTAACATCAATAAATAAATTAACATTTGTAAAAAAAAAAAAAGATCATTCAGGACATTTAAAGTTTATAGACTAGATACTTACTTGATCCCTCCCATGATGCCGCCTATCAAGGGCACTCATTTCCTCTTTAGCATTATATCGCCTGTACTCCATTTTCCACCACCTAAATTGAAGAACCAACCAAGAATACCATATTCTTAATACCTAGCCGAAAAAATTAACGACATGAAAAGGTATAGGTTGACAAACGAGTAAAGTGCACAGCACAGGGTGAATATTGTTCCACTTATCAACTAAACTATGAGTCAATAACAATGAAGCTCACCGCGAGCCAAAACACAAATTAAAATAATCACATCAATCATAACAATGTTTACTAATCCTAAGAAGACATCCAAAATCCGTGGTTTTCATATAAAAACCTTAAAAAATGAAGTTTTAAGTTCATAGATAATCAGAAAGAAATAGATAAATAAAAAAAAAACTAAAAATCTTAAATTGCTAGAAATCACAGCGATCTGCTTGAAAATAATAATAGACCCAGCAAAGAAAAGCACTAAAGATACTAAATTTTGATTTACGCATCATTAAACAATATTTGCATTAAATCAATCAAGTTGAGAATTGAATTGGATATTTCTGAAATTTAAAAAAACAATAATAATAAACCTCAAAAGCTAAATAAAATATAGTTAAAAAAAGAGCAGGGAAATAATTCATAGAAGTAATTACCAGGTGAAAAAGAAGAAGATAAAGCCAGAGCGAATGAATCAGTTCTTAAAACTTAATCTCTCCTTCCTCTTCTTTGTGATTTCTGTCGTTTCTTCCTCTCTGCATCCATTGTTGTTGATCGAAATATACTCGAACAAAATAATATGGGCCGACACTCCTCCCATAAGTCCAAATCATTATCAAGATAAGATAGGGCCATGTTTGAATGTTTATGGGCTTGCATATATTTTAGGCTCCAGTCTGTCATGCTAAAAGTGGGTTAATTATGTACATATGCGATTAAACTTGTGATTTATACAAATAAAAGTGTCAGTTTTGTACTTGTAGAAACATAGAATATATGAATCTTTGTTTTACAATTGCCACAATAGTGAACATGCTCTCAAAATTGTGAATAAAACTGAATCTCGTCAAAAATCTCAATAAAAAATCTCAATCATTTTCTGATTTCGTTTCTCTCTCTCCTCCCCTCCCATCACACTCTTGGTCTGTTTATGTGTTCCTCTCCCTCTTCGCCGCTCCTCTCTGTCTCCTCTACAATCCTCTTCCCTCTTATCGCATCGCTCTTTCATTGTCGAATTTTCGGTCTCTCTGTCTCTGCTTTGCTTCTTCTCTGGTCCTCTCTCTCTCCTTTGCAATCCTCTTTTCTGTCTCTCTCCTCTAATTTCTTCATTCTCTCTTCTCTTTTTATTTCTAGTTTCGACCAAAAAAGAGAGAGGTGTAGGCAATGCGACCGAGATTGAACGAAGAAAGGAGCAAAAATGGCGACGCGACGGAGATCAAATGAAGAAAGGAGCAGAAGCGGCGAGCGACTAACATCTAAACCGTTTTGATTTTGTTTGGATGCAGATATGTGATTTTGTAGTTGAGCGACACAATAGAGATCAAGCGGAGATCGAACAAAGAAAGGAGCAGAAGCGGCGACTGATTGATTTGTGTTTGGTTTAGATCTGTAGTTTCTGGTTGATTTTGTTGTTTGGTACAGAAACGAAAATTGAATGAAGAAAGGAGTAGAAGCGGCAACTGATTGATTTTGTGTTTGGTTCAGATCTGTAGTTTCCAGATGATTTTCTTGTTTGGTGCAGGTTTGTTGTTTTTTTTTTAATTGAGTGCAGATCTGTTTCTGGCAACAACTAGTAGACGTGGCCCCGGTTGAACCGGCGGTTCAGGTTCAAAAATTCTGTGAACCAAAACCAAATTGCCTAAGGGCTGTTCTGGGCGATTTGATTCCTATTTCAACCGATTTAGTCAGCGATTTCGATATGGTTACGTCCGATTCAAATTGATTTTTTTTTATTTTTTGTAAATAATGTTAAACCGCTGGTTTGGTTAAAACTATTGGTTTAAGAAGGTTAAAACTGCTGGTTTAATAAGGTTGAAACGTTGGTTTATAAGAGTTGAACCGCCGATTAACCGACGGTTAAACGGTTTAGAGAAGTCTTGAACCTGAACTGGAATGTAGTTGTGCGGTTTGGACGGTTCTGATTTCGGATTGGGTAGGTTACGGTTCAAACCACTGGTCCAGTTTGGTTTTGGCCATGTCTAACGACTAGGGTTCCGTTTATGATTTTATATAAAAAAAAACCAATTTTGTATACCTTTGTACGTTGTTTGGATACTTTTATAGACCTTTGACCTTTGGAACCTTTTGTATGTGTTTTGTAGACATTTGCAGACCTTTTGTATGTTTTTTTGTAGACATTTCAAAATGTATACTTTTGAAGATTTTTTGCATACGTTTTGAAGACCTTCAAAGATATTTGAAAACTTTTTGAAGACCTAAAGACCTTTAAAACTTTTTGTAGACACTTTTGTATATTAAATTAATTACTATTAAATAAATTAAAATTTATAAACATTGAGTACATCGAATATATATATATATAATTCAGTTTAATTTTAAAAAAAATTACATCAAAAATTTATTAAATTAATTTCTTATAAAAAAAAGTGAATTCCCTTTTGAAGACTTTTTGAAGACATCTGGAGACTTTTTGGGTACCTTCTGAAAAATTAGATATTTTTTAGCTAGAATTGATTTTTTCTTTCAAATTTCAATTTATCGCGAAAATATTGCTTTTGCTCGCAAATAGGACATTTGTGAAATTTTGTTTTGTTTTTTCTGGCACTTTTCAAAATTGAAATCTTGGATGATATTTGTCAAAAATAAAATTTATTTTTCTAATAAAAGTGTGATTTTCCCAAGGAAATTATGCAATATTGCATTTTTCAAAATTGAAATCTTGAATGACATGTATTACAACTTCTAAAATAGCACAAACACGATTTAATTTTGACAAATACCACATGCTTACGTGCCCCTCCTCATTATACTAGTATGTTGCTTTTCTCTTTCCACTTCTAAAATCACGCATATTTCTGCCTCCGTTCCATCCCTTTTCTTCTCCTTTCTCTCTTTCAACTCTCAAATTGTCACGAACCATTGCGAGCCCGTGACTGGCGTACAAGGTGAACCGTCTGTGAGAGCCCTACCCATCTCGCACAAGCCTCAGAGATCAGAACAAGTATCCAACCATTCAGATTATAAAACATTTGTTAAAACATTTATTAATAGAAAACATAGTAAATCAAATGTATATACAAATGAATATATCAAAAGTAATAATGTAGAAGACAGTGGAAGTTTCAAAACAAAAGTCGAAGTGGCAACCGGGTAGCCCAACTACATCTCGATCGGAGCTCTAAAAAACAAAAAGACGAGCCTAAACAAAAGGGCATCACTAACCAAAAGATGCCTCACTGGTGTCTGGATGCTGACAGTTGCCAAAAGCCAAAATCTGTGAACCTGCTCAATAGGAATCACATAAACAGAGAAACAAAGGGGGTCAGGGCCCAGTGAGGAATAACACTCCAGATCGCCTCATACGTACCTCACAAAGAATGTTTTGAAAATAATTTAAAACTACACATGCAAATATAGTTTAACATATTATATATACACATATGTATACCAAATGTTACGTTTGACCTCGTAACAATAGGTGCCCCATATCAGAAAACAAAAGCACACTAATATATAGTATCAAAATAGAGTATGCGCAAAAACATCAAAATCAGAGGAGAGATATATAGTACATATATATCAATTTCAAAGCAGAGTGCTGATTAATACACATAATTAGTTTATCATTAGTCAATCCTTAGATTAGTTCATTTCCAGAATATGTGTCATACTCAACAGAAAACATATATAGTTCGAGACACAACCTATGTGTCTGAAGCTGCTATTCACTCACATGGAAGTCCAGGTGCAAAACACCCGTTAGGCCCCACTTGTTGGTGGTTGGTCTCTCGGGCACGAATAAGAAGCTGAACAAAGCAAACATATATTGATAGATATATCAGAAGCAAACTCAAATGCGGTACTATGACAATACTAGATGCATGAAGTGCAGATGCAGATGCGGACTCTCGAAAAACCCCAAATAATCCATAACGAATGATAACCTATCACTCTGGATCCAAAATACAGAATCTATGTAAAATTATAGATTGGTCATCGACCAGTGCAAAATTATATTTTAGTCATCGGGACTTGACAAATTACAAAAATAGTCCTCCGACTATACTAGGATAGCTAACTAACTTTTTCAAGTAGTCAGAATCCCCAAAAGAGTCTTCGAACTCTCATAAATTGACAAAATATAAAATTACAAAACGAGTCCCAAAGGACCCCATCTTACTCGAGTAACACACTGGCTTACTCAAGTAAGACACCCCTCATCTTACTCGAGTAAGCCAGATGTGGTTACTCGAGTAAGACATCCCTCCTCTCACTTGAGTAAGCCACTTCGGTCACTCGAGTGAGACAAGATTCCTCTTACTCGAGTAAGACACAACCCAGACGAACCCAAAAAGCTTGAAATAGGATTTAACCGACCAAAATCAATACCAAACACCCACATTGACTCTAAACAAAGCCTTGAACAAAAATCTAGGGTCAAAACCAACAAAGCAACTCGGAATCACCCTAGATCAACAAAAAATGAAGCTAACCCTAACTCAATTAATGCCTTATCAAATAGGATGATTCAAAGCTTGAATCATGTTCCCTTAACCTCAAACAACTCTGAGCTAACAACCACAAGCATCCATTAACTTAGAATCATCCTAAAAATGCAAACCCAAATGCAAACTCGGCCTAAACCATGAATCCGAATATAAAGACATGAAATGGATGAAATAAAGAGATTAGATACGTAATATTACCTCTAGAAATGAAATGGGAACAATGTAGGGCAACAAGAATGTGTTTCACACCGATTTGAGTGAGAGAGAGTCGAAAATGAGGTGAGAGAAGTGAAAGAGTCGGGAGGGGTATTTATAAACCCCTGCCCAAAACAGTGCCTTCACTTGAGTAACCGGCCTGCATCACTCGAGTGACGCCCTGCTTACTCGAGTAACATATCATGTTACTCGAGTAACACCTTTCCTAAGTGTTCTTCATGTTCATCTAAGAACACGGCTTACTCGAGTAACACAAAAGCTTACTCGAATAATCCACACCTCAGCTCACTCGAGTAATGCACGAATACTTACTCGAGTAACACGTCTCACAAACATAAATTCTCAACTCAACACTCGTAACGATTAAGATCGAAACAAAACCAAACAAAAGACTACAAAGAGCCTTACCGGAATCCGACTGGGGTATTACATAAACACTCTAAACTTGGATCAAATACGATGAATGAAAAATCAAAAGAATATAATATATTTTCGCTTGTCTCCCTTGGTCTTTTTGTCGATCTCTTATAACAAAGCACAACATTCTTGTTGTTCCCTTATTTTTCTAAAAAGAAAGCAAAGAGGACAATTCTGCCCTTTGAGAGTGCCAAGTAGTTTGTGGTTCTCCTAAACTGAGGATTTGAGAATTAAAATGGTTGGAACAGAAATTGCACTAAAAAATCCTAACTTCAATAACCAAACGATTTGTGATGATCAAAGAGCAAAATCACCAACTGTGGGTTTTTTGTATCCTTAAGAATAGTAACAAGATTACAATACCTAAACTTGAAAAGAAATTAAAATATAGCTACTAGGGACACTAAAATTGAAATAATAAAGACCGAGGACACTGGAAATGTGTTGAACAAAGGCTAAGGACAACTAACAAAATTGATAGAGTTTCATATTGTATAAGATTGGTTTGGGAAGTGAGTTAATGCCTTTTCTTTGTGTCCCCTACCTCTATTTATATTGTTTTGGTGTCAATCTTTTTATCTTGCTAGAGAAGACAACTTGATTCCACCAATTGATCGAGATCCCATTGATTCCTCCTTGTTTTTCTGTAGTGTCCTCTGACAACATTGACCTTCCATTACTGTCCTTGATTTGCAGCAATCAAATCTCAATCTTTTACTATCCTTGGTCATTCTCTTGCCATACACAACAAATATTTCCTTCCTTGGTGTCCCAACTTGGCTATATCCTCTTTCCTTTTCTGCGGATGTTTCTTTTGGATCAATGATGTGTCCTCTAAGCAATTTGACATTCCTTATTGGTTCTTGATTTGCAGCAATTGTCCTTCATCCAAAGAATTGCAAAATTACACCATAAACAATTGGCCCCCGGGTGTTATTGGTTTGAAAAAAAATGAACACGAATACAATATTTTGCAAATCCTAATTTGAAAATATCAATCTTTCTGAACTTCTAAGTCAATTTTCCCTTTGAAAAACACTTTTACTGCAACATTTTGCCTTATTTTGCTGCCACTGCATCCTTAAAGCCAACAAGAACACTATTAGACCAGTGGAGCGGTCTTCTACAAACCTCACTTCTTTGCAATATTTTCTTCCTATAAAACTGCTGTAAAATCAAAGTTAACCACTTTGTGGTGGCTTTGTATAAACTGAACCAAAGAACCTACCACTTGGCAAATATTCTCTACAAAGCTGATTTACTATAAAAAATTGAGCATCCCCTGATTTTTTTTGTAGTGACCATTTATGAATTGAATCAAATAGGCCTATTAAATTTTTTAATGTTACTTCTGCTCAATCCGTCACAAACCACTTATTTATCCACCCCATTTTGAACCCAAAACAAAGTCAAAATCAATTTTAAGGTTCAATACCAAGAGAAACCCCAAGTAATCAGACCAAAACCCAAGAACAAACCTCTTATCCAACCTCAAAATTTGCATTTTGTAGCAAGAAACAAAAGAACACTTCAAAAATCAATGAGCTTTACATCACCCAGCAACAATCAGTTTTTTATTTATTGACTATATTACTAACCCACAACAAAAAATAAACTCCTGGGCACGAAAAATTAGCAAGAAAAACTCACCAATAGTTGTGGCAATCAGTTCTCTTCAAACTATCCAACCCTTTAACTTCATTACTTCATTCCAGTCAATCAATTCATTCGGCAAACTCAATCTCAGTAACAACAATTTTTTTAATTCACCGAGCACATATGTAGGTAGACACAGAAAACTCATATGCCAATCACAATGCAAACCACCAATTTCGAATCTCTATCAATTTATCCTTCGTAACCCAGTTACAATCTTAACTATTACATTAATCTTCTCTCTCTCTCTCTCTCTTTTCAACCAACCGAACACCCTCTAATTCAAAACACCCACTTGAATCGCTTGTTTGAAAATGAAATCAGGGATGATTTTATCAATTGTAGCGAAGAGAGATCTAGATCTAGATCTGGTGAGTGTCGACATTTGAAAGAGATTATAGAGGATGGTTCTTGCACTTGTTGAAGAGAACCGACAAAAAAGGGATAAAAATTAAAATGCTGGTGATACATAACCTCCCTAAATAAGCTTGAGAACCCCTTTTGATATTCGGACCCCCAACACATTAACAAGTAAACCCCAACACCAATTCGATTTCAACCACTACGAATGGTTAGGAATTAGATCGCTTAGATGATTTGATCAAGAATTGGAGCCTAGAAAACTTGTTTCTA
>CAODLS010940493.1:0-12247 GCA_948243855.1 Flueggea neowawraea | reverse complement strand
TGTGTCCCCAACGACAGTGAACATAAACCTGCTTTAAATTACTAAACATCGAGAATATCTCATACGCCAGTAAATTATTATTAAAAAAACAAAGAGTACTTAGCCACAAATAGAATGGCTGCTCTAGATTGCACGCAAGCTACAAGATGCTATTTTTTTTTAACAAGTTGTGTTTCTATTATTCAGTTGGAAAAAAGGTGTTCTAGGGGAAATTTTCTTTTTATAAATCATTTTATTTGTTTTTATTAAAAATTAAACTCCCGATCTCCAGTGATTAGAATTGACTCTAATACCGATGAGCTACATGTTTATTGCTCTTATTAAAAATTTGATACAAATGTAATTCATCGATACAAAAATGAAAAAAATGAACCGAATTCCAAGATAAAAGCTACAAGATTCTAATTATTGGGCATTTCTTTTTTTTTTTAAAAAAAAATAGCCAACCATTTCAGCAAAGTAATAATATTTTTTTTTTAGATTTGAACTAAGTCCATTATAATTTATCAACACATTACCATGTTATAATGATATTTGAATTTGTTTTTTATACATCAACTCCTACTATGAAGAATTAAACTTTCAACTCATACCACTGAAAACGACTCCATTACACTAGGGTATAAACATGTGATATTGTAGAATCTGTTATACATACAATTCGAAACATTTTTTCGTCGTTATTGTAGAAGCACTACATTCTGAAAATACCATTCTTTATTTCTCTGAAATGCTTATATATATGTACTCAAACACATGCATATATTGGATCTTCAAACTCTTTCTCTATGAAGAGCTTTATAACTAATCAAATTTCTCCGGGGTCCAATGTGAGGATAACCAGGTGGGGTAACATTATGGTGATAACATGGAATGAAAAAGAAGGTCCAAGGATACGGACAATACTTAGCATGCAAGAAGAAAAAGAAACACTCATGCCATGATCTCTGATCAGGAAGACCATGGATGCAATTTTTTCTAACATTAAGTATACCCCTGTTCACTAACGTCCTACACAATGGTCCAATTCCTGTAAAATAATTATTTGACAAGGTTAAGCTCTCCAAATTCTCCAATGCGCACAACATCTCCGGCACCAGACCGTACAGGAAGTTTCCGGCGAAGTTTAACTGTTCGATCTTTGTCACGCAACCCAAAGAAAACGGCAAAGGACCGGTTAATAGGTTATTACTTGCATCAAAAACTACTAGTTTTTTTAAAAACCCTATTTCATAAGGGATGCAACCTGTTAGCTGATTGTTTAGTAGCAAAATTTCGGTTAATGTTGCTGAAGTATTGAAAATGCTTCGTGGGATCGGACCAGTGAACTTGTTGTTAGCCAAGGTTAGGTAAAGCACTGGAGAGGATCCGAGGTTGTCAGGAAGTCTTTGCATGAAATTGTTGTTGTTAAGGAAAAGCACGTCAAGTCTTTGATTGAAGACTTGAGAAGGCACCGACCCCGTGAAGGAATTAAATCTGATATCTAGAAATGACAATCCTGAAATGTTAAGAACCGAGCTGGGAAAATTTCCGACGAATTTGTTGTTACTAAGGTCAAGTTCGTAAAAATAACGTAGAGTTGAGAGTTTCGATGAGATAGTGCCCGAGAAGTTGTTGGAGTTTGCATGGAAGATTGCAAGGTCAGGGAGCTGATCAATGAAGCCATCAATCGTTGGCGCGGCGAGGCCGAAACCATTGAAATCAATGCCGGCGAGAGCAGTTGCAGACTTGTTGTCCGGTGGGTTGTCACAATAGAAGCCTTTGTAGTTGCATATATCAGGACCAACCCATGTTTGGGTATAGTTGAAGGGGTCCGAGGTGATGGTGTTTTTGAAGGTTTGTATTATAGGATATACCGTTGCAAGTCTTTGATCTATGAAGGATAAGGGTTCTGGTAAGGGTGAGGGTGATGGAGTAGGTGTGCATCCACATTCTTCAACACTACTGCAATTAATGACACATAGTAAAGATGAGAGAAGGAGAATGGAAGTGGATTTTAAATATTTGGTGATGATTAAAGAAGTGGTTGCCATTTGATGTATAAGAAAATGGAGAAGTAGTTGAGGATTAATGGATGAATTTGGTTGTGTTTTGTAGTGTTTTATACTACTCTTTGTGTGGTTGGTGAAGTGAGTTTCATTTTCATAATGAAAGTGTGCCTCTTCATAATTCTTTCTTTTTTTATTTTTGATCAATTTGTTCTGGTGGATTGGTTCTTAAATATGTTATTGATTCTCACGAGTGGCCTTTGACACGACATAGGAATATAATTATGTTGTTTTTGGCTTAATAGAAAATTTGTCATATGTTCAGCTTTGCGATAATTTATCTGATTTTGTTGTTTACACCATTGATTAGTTTACCATAAAATTTCATTAGGAAAATCTAATGTGATATTGTCGTGACAACGTTTTGAATCTTTTGCCCTTCTAACTTAAGCTTCATATGTCTCTCTCACAGAAATAATACTCAATTAATTTGTTCATTCAATTTTTGGCACCCATTAGATTATGGTCGCATAATATCATAATTTGATTTGGCATTGATGTTATCAAGTGGTGACAAAATATAGAAAATACCATGTCTTAGATTGATTGCCAAGTCTGAAGTGGAGGTTCTGGAGGCAGAGAGGTGCTTAATTAGAAGGAGAGAGAGGGCCTAATATATGAATTATTAGCATCATTTTTGACACACTTCTATCATAAATATTTGAAATGCAATAGAAAAATCAATTTATATTACAATATTTAATGCTACAATCAAATACAGATACAAAATTAACGATAACATCCAACTTTTTAGCACAACGGTTTACTGGTTTATTATTTTTAGCTGATCATATTAGCATTTAACGGAATTCTAATTGGTAACAGACGTGATAACCATTTAAAAAGTGAATGACCTCTTGTGAATTTTTAATAATCGTGATAAAAATTATGAAAGTTTTAAGAATTAATATTAAGGTAATTTCAAACTTTTTCTTTATATAAGTAATTTCTAGCTTCTATTTAGAGTTGTTCATTCCTTTATTAAACATTTTAGCTTACTGATGACATTATCATGATGGAATTCTTATGACATATTGACATGAGACATTATTAATGGGAGGATTGACAAAGAACAGCTAGCTCTTAGTATATAGTGGCTTGTCAATTTTGCGAGTTAATTATCACTATCATTGGTCCCCTTAAGCATAATGGCCACAGTTGTTCAGAATCTTCTTAAGAACAGTGGTTAGTCATTTTAAGCCTAACCCCGAAAAATATATATGAAGGTAACATTCCATTTTCTTTTTTCTTTTTTTGACAGTGAGTTGATATTCCGTCTAGTCCTACAATTCTAGTCCACAATACCAAATGTATCATCTTCAGCAAAGTCATCTTGGTCCATGGATCATGAGTAGTTCCATTTTCTAAGGCAACGATCTACCATTACTAAAGATTCATATGTAGTGCGCCAATAGGTAGTGGGAGGAATATTGCACACCTGTTTGCAAAATTAGATTAAATGTTAATTATTAATGTCAAATTGTAGTCATCGTCATTACGAAGTTGTTTTTGATTAGTTTGTGTGAGTTAAAAAGATTTGACATGTCATCATCCATCTCATATTCCATATCATCCTCTTTATAGATGACATTATTATGCCACATCAACACTTAACGACCTTTTTTACTGGAGTATTGATAGAATAACATTTTTGATGCAAAATTAATTAAAAATTCGGACCGGCAGGCCAGAACTGGTAACCCAGTCTGACCCTTTTTTAAGGTCGGACTCGGACGGCCAGCGGGCCAGGCTTATTTGCCCAGCACTACATATAGGTGTAGACGTCGAGAAATTCATTGGCTTATTAACTAGAAAAACACGAACTTTAGATTAATTAACAAATATATCACGAACTTTAAAATTTAGCAAATTAATACATGAACTTTGCATTGTGTAATAATTATATCATTCTTTTCATTTTTCCTTTAGAATGCTGATGTGGTTGCTGATGTGACAATCCACCTGTCAAGAGCAGTTGATGTGGCACTTCACACGTCAGCAAAGTGGGACAAGTATAATTACTTGTTCAAAATGGGCACAACCAAAGAGTGAAACAGCGCCGCTTGTGAAAAAGGAAAATTAGTATCTTTTCTCTCTCTTCTTCACAACAAAGACCAGAACTGGTTTCTCAATTCCACCACCACAATAACTTTGTCAAATCCTCCAAGCAACCAATTCTCCAATCTGAAACTGGTGGAGAGGCGAGTTTGTATGTTTTTTTTTTTTAATTTTACTTTAAAGCTTTCTATCTCTTTGAATCCGTCCTTCATCATCTCTAAGTTTGCCTCCTGATCAACTCTCTTCATGCTTTTCCCTTCTTTCTCTCATGTCACCATCTCCAGATCTTCTTCTCTTCTTGAATCTTCTTTTTTTTTTTTCTTTTTTCTCTCCTCTTGCTTTTCCCTTTTTCTAATTCTCCTCTCGTCGTCCTCGAAGTCCGTACACGACTGTATGCATGTATGTGCAAATGCATTGGTTGTTCGATGCTAAGGTTTTGAATGATATCTGAACGAGATAGGGATTAACTGTTCTGGTTTCATATTTACTCTGATTATAAGAATCTATGGCCTTGTTTAGTTGTGGAAAAATAAGCCTAATTTCTAGGAAATTTCTCTAGGAAAACTAGAAAATAGAATTCAATGTTTAGTTACAATATTTTCTAATTTAGGAAATTAAAAACCTATTGACATAATTTTCTAAATTACAGCTACTAGTTAGAAAACACCATTATGATGTCTTCCAATTTTTCTTAATTAGTGTTGCGTATTTTCCAAAATAATAGTTATAGTAGCATGCGTGTTTACAATTTGGATTATTTCAAAAATCTATACTAATTTCCCTTTTTTCCCCTTACTTACTGTTATTATAACTTGAATTGAGTACATTAATGCTTTGAAAATCACACTGAGATTGTCCTCCTCAGCAAGTCAGTGGTTCTCTTTTTTAATTGAATTTTATTGTTTCTATAAATTAGTGGATGAGTTAATCGGTGGATGTATTAATTGATTTTATGACGGAGATGCATACGAGTGATAGTGGAGGTGCTGCAGCCGCAGAGATGGTGGAAACCCTTCATTTTTTTTCCCCAAATGCTTTCATAAGAAACGCTGTTGTTTTAACACTTTTGGCCCATTTAAAATGAGTAATCATTATCCTTCTTTGCTCACGAGTCAAGTGCCATGTCATTTACTTTTGACAGCCGGACTACTTTGTCAGCAGCTATGTCAGCACTTTAACGGAAAAATCAAACGAAATAAAATGGATGACATAATTGCTACACAATACAAAGTTTATGTGTTAATTTTGTTAAGTTTTAAAGTTATTTGTTAATTGATATAAAGTTTGTATTTTTAATTAAATAAATCAGGTCTATATACGTTTTTTTTCTAAAAGAGGGAATTATACAGTGTGACACTTTTTGGCATTTAAATTTGAATAATTCAACAACATACATCTTAATTTGGCAAATAAAACAAACGTTAAAAGAATTTAACAAATAGCACAAAACCATAAAACAAGGATAAATAATTTTTGAATCCATCAGGTTTACCATAATTATTAGGTCGATCATCGTGTTTTTAGGATGTTACACATCCCTGAGATCAAAAACTAAGTTACACCTAAGTCGTTCCATTAGTGGTATGTTAATATTATGTTAGTAAGTTGCTGATGTATTCCATAGTCAATTTTAAATAAAATTTTAAACATAAAAATACCCATGTTCTATTTTTTAAGATGATCAGCCATATGAACCCTAATTTCCAATTCAAACTTGCTAAGTGCTTCAATTCCTAGAATTTCCCACAACTGATCCAACACAACCCAATTACCCAAATTCACCGCTGCCTCATGATCAGCACCTAGATTGAAATCAAGGCTTATAGTATCAAAGTCTCCTCACCTATCACAAACTCCATAATTCCACCAAAAACCACAAAAAAAAAACGTGAAAAAACTTAGCAAACCTAAGGAAAAAAGACTCCAAATTTCTCAAGTACAAAATTTAGCATGACCTCCAAAATCTAGAACCTCCCAAAGTTACCAACAGAATCAAAATCCAAAACCATTGCCATCTTCCTTTTATTTGTCAAGATTCAAATGATCACACACTGGCAGTTTGCTATGGTCAAACTCTTCTCCCAGAGCATGTTAAAATAACACAAAAATCATCACCAACCCAACAACACCCCACAACACAAAATCAAGACAAAACTCACTAAACCCCATTTCTCTACAAGTCAAAACATAAATTCTTAGCATTAACTCTAAAAAATACATTAACAAAGTAAAAATTGGAGTCGTAACAAAAGCATCGTGTCACCGTCGACCCAAAAACAACCCTCTAAACCCACCTCCAACTTTCTCTCTCAACGACAATGATGACAATCTTTTGACCAAAATCCTCCATCGTGTCCACCACCAACATCAACCCCCTAACAAAAACACTCATCTGCTTCAAAAATCGTAAACCCATAAACCACTCTCCAAACTTACCTCTAACTTTCTCTCTCAACGAACTCGTCAAAACCCACCTCCAAATTTCTCTCTCAACAACCTTGATGACACTCTTTTAACCGAAATCCTCTATCGTGTTTCCACCCCATAAGTCTTTGCCCACTGCAAGGTCATCTTCTTTTGTCTGGAGATAAAGTTCTTTATGAATAAGTGAATTTGATTGTGAAGAGAGAGAAGTGTTGAGGTTGTGTTTGGTTGATGGAGGAAGAAGAGAGATAGAGAGAGCAGTTGTGAGAGAGAGAAGTGGTGATCTTTGGCTTTAAGGGAGAGGATGTGAGGAGAGAGAAAGGAACGACAATGTGGTGAGAGAATGAGAAGAGAATGGCTGAGACACAGAGATTTAGAGCAATTGTGAGAGATTGGGATTAGGGTTTAGTGTTTTAATTGAGAAAGGGAGAAGTGAAAGAGAGAGAAGTGGAAATATGTTTGGAATGACTTTAAGGGAGTGTATTTTCATAAAGTTCCACTTCCGTTTACTTCGTCAGTCAAAAACAACTTCCAAGGAAGTGTATGCTACATCCAAAAAATGTGATGACCTACCTACTAATTAGGGTATATCGGAGGGACTCAAAAATTATTTTTCCTAAAAACAATTTGATAAATGGAACAATATTGGGTTTCCTACACTTTTCTCCTTTTATCTATCTCATTTTCTCTCTTTTCCCTGTCAATTTATGATTCTCTTCACTTTCAATATCTCTTCCTTCTCTATCTCATGTATCTCCTAACTTCTCTCTTTATCCTCCTTGCCTCTTACTTCACCCTCTCGCCACCAGTCTCTATTGGTAAGATATGGCCTCGTTCAACACTGTATTTGATTTGCTCACTATGCCATCATCTGACGTGCACCGTTTGTCTCTTGTCGCACTGATATATGCTTGTTTAGATTATGAAATTGATCTCGAGTTTTGGTTTTCGTTGATGAGAGTGTCTGTTTAGCATTAGTCTAGATTGTGAGTGGATGGAGTTAGTGAATTTTGAATTTCTTCAATTTTCTCGCCCTCGTTAAATTCACCAACTATGTTTAATGCTTGTTCTAAAAACTCATGCGAAGTGGGTTTATAAATATGACTAAAAAACTTAGTGGCATCATTAAAACATTGTAAAATTTGCATAATCTTTTCACGAATTCCTAGTAGGTAAAAGACTATTACTTGACCCATATTGAGAAGCAAACGAACATAATAAGTTTTTGTAATCAATAGATTGAGAAAGTAATTTGGAAGTTGAGTTTCAACGGGCACAAACATCTTTTGCAAAATGTTTTAGTTGTTTATCATTTTGAATACAAAAATTCGCTCACTCTTGTTAGATAGTAGGGCGAACCCACATATGAGAAAGAACATTTTTAGTTGGTTGAATATAAACACTCATTGCTTTTAAACCATATTGAATACATAAATTTAAAATATGACAAATACATCGTATATGAAAAAATCGGCCACCAAAATTTGGTTGACAAATATTTTTTAAATTGTTAACACAAGCATTATTAGCCGATGCATTATCAAATGAAATAGAAAAAATTCTATTAACCAACCTATATTCTTATAAAATGTTATGAATTAATCTACAAATATTTAATGCGGAATGAGATTCATCAAAACATCTATATGCTAAAACTCTTTTTCGCAAAATAAAGTTTTCATCAATCCAATGACATGTAATGCACATATATGAATGCGTCAAAGTATGATCACTCTAAATATCGAAAAAAATAGAAACATGTATACCATTTGATTGAAAATAATTTATTAATTCTTTTTTTTATACAATTTAAGCAAATTTTTTCTAACCAAATGTCTAGTAATTGGTTTATAAGCCGGTTGACAATGCTCTTTAACACATTTATTAAATCCCAACTTTTCAGCAAAGTTAAATGATAAATGATCAACAACAACCATTTGGGTAAAACTCATACTAGATTCATCATGATTATAACGAAATAAACTAGATTGAGAGGAAGAAGAAGCAAGCTCGATTAGTTGTGTTTGTCATCTCGTCATTTCCACTTTTTTCAGATGCTTGTTTATTATATATTTTTGAAATGTTTCATAGCCCCCTCCATGTCTGAACGAGTACTCCTGTTGATAATAATTACAAAAAAATTTAAATTTTTTATCACCACTAGGAATTTTCTTAAAATGAATTTTAAAAATATCGGAACTAGAAACCCTTCCTCTCGCTCTCCCCTAATCTCCTTGGGTGGAAATTGGTTGAGTTTGACTCTTTTGAGTTCCAATATTTTTAACTTCAATACTTTCAAAATTTCTATTTCCACCAAAATTTTCCATTACTCTAAAATAAATATGCAAATATTAATTAAATTTAATGAAATAACAAAATAACTAAATTAAACTATAATAAAAAAGTACAAGAAATTTGAAAAATATAATTTTAAAAAATAATTTTGAGAAATATAGAAAGCGTAGTTGCAATAATAAAATATATAAATAATTAGTAAGAACAATTTAGAGCAAAATAAAATTTTGAGATAGTGAAAGTGTAGAAGAGATTGAGATTGAGAGAGAAGAAATTGTGTAAAAAAATTTTAGGAATGAATTGGGGGTATTTATAGAGTTGAAAAAACAAAAAAATAAAAAAAAATAAAAAGGGATATTCCAACGGCTAGGAACCGGCGGCTCCAATGGTCCATTTTGAACCAACAGTTTGACGCTTTCTAGAGGGATTGAACCAGAACCTAAACCGCAACCCTCAGATTTTGGTCGGTCGGTTCCAATTTTGATTTTGACAGGTCCAATTTTAGTTTGGTTTGCCGATTCAGGTTCAAATTTTGTATGTCTAGGTCCAACCCTGCTGCATAATAGCGTGAAACGCTATTTTGGCGTAGGGTTCCTTCTCCAACCTAGCACCAAACGAGACGAAAAAAAGGGGTGCGTGATGTTCACATGCACTATTTTTTTTGATGTCCTCTTATTTCATCTATTTATTTCACTCTATTTTAGCTTAACATCAACTAATCTCAATTATATTATAAATTAAGTATATATTGGACTAACTTAGTTTAATTTGTACATTTATTTTGTGATTTTTTCTTATATTTTAACTAAATAGTGATTTAATTAATTAATTTAAGTACAATATTAATTGATAATTTAATTTATTTATATATTTATATTAAAAATTGAAGCTATAAAAATTAAAACAACTCCATACACAATAAAATAGAAACAACTTAGATTAATATTAATACTGATAATACGACACAATACAAATTTTAGACTTAAAAAAACAAATATACATCAACAAGAACAAAAATAGAAAATACATAACATAACATAGTGAATACAAGTAGGATGAGGAGTTAATACCCCGGCATATTAGATCCATCTCAACCTAAATTGTTGAAAAATCCACCGAACATGTTAGGTGCAGAAGGGTTGGAGATGATTATGATATATAATTAAATCCACCTAAATTCTCATAATATTGTCATATAATTAAATTTGTAGTTATTTTGAGGAAAAAATAATGGTGAAAAATAGAGTTGCAAAAAATATTCTGAGAATATTCTTTTTTAGAGTTAAAAATAGAGTTGTGGGTTGGATATTATTTTACTGTAGTTGCTGTAAAAATAGAGTAAGTTGCTGTAAAATAGAGTTTGTTGGTGAATTTTTGGTCGATGCCTTGGTTTAGTTTGGAGAGCGGAATTAAGTTGAAGTGAGAGAGAAAACAACACCAAGAATTTAGAGTGGTTCGGTCAACCATGCATACATCTACTGCCTAAGTCTCACTTAGAATTTCCACTATATCGATGAATGATTTCAGCTCAATCCAACAAAGCTTTACACCAAGGTTGATTGTAGCTCATACCTTTAAAGCCAACAAAGTTGATTGCGACTCACATCTCTAAAGCCAACAATGTTGATTACGACTCATCTCTTTAAAGCACACTCAATGTTGATTCTCGGCTCAAACCTCTAAAGCCAAAAATGTTGTTTTCTATTGGTTCACAACGAACATTTCTCACTATCGAAGTGTTTACAAAACTTTTACAAAAAATGAAATCTCTATGCTATGAGTACATGTGTTTGATTGATGTTCTTGATCTTCTCTCTAGCTTGAATTTGGTGTTTTGGAGTGAGGAAAATGATGAAAATGTTTGGGATTTGAATCCATATGATCATCCATTTTTTCTGTCATTCCTTGATGTATTTATAGTATCTCCAAGTGATATGACCGTTGGTGGAGGTAAAATAGCCGTTGGAGTGTATTTATAGTCATTGCACCATTCTAGAAGAATGCTTACTCAAGTGACAATATTTCTTTACTCTAGTGATCTTATACTTGTATTACTCGAGTGATATTTCCTTATTACACGAGTGATATTGCTTTATTACTCAAGTGATATTTCTGTGTTAACATTGCAACACTTTGAACTCTTTCTTACTTGAGTGACACATTGATTTACTCGAGTGAGTTGATAACAATTATATTTAAATGCTCAAGAATCCAACTCAATTTTGTCTGTCATCAAAACATAAAAGGATCTTAATGTTGATCACCCTTGATCCAACAATCTCCTCTTTTTGATGATGACAAAAATTTTATATGTTTAAGTGTTAGTGTAAGCCCTAGCCCTAATTCATTGTATATGTACCTTTTATTTTGGAAATAAAAGTATGAGGCATTATTTTTATCATTCATTTATTTTCTGTGCATATATGGTTAATAAAATGTCCATGAATGAATATTCGACACTTGAGTTATCAAGGTTGAGGACTTTGATAGTAGAACCTAGAAGTGATAAAGAATTTCATTCTAAACATCCCTAGTTGATTATAACCACGGGAGTGGAAATAAACTGAGACTAGTATGAGCTATGTGCGATGATCATGTTCTAAGGGTCATGGATAGGGAATATCTATTAGAGTTCAAAGACACAAAGTTTGGAGCAAGGTATCTAGATACGATCCGCTAATGAGAATACTGCATGGTGGCAAGTCATTCTCATGCAATGCTTATATTTGAATCCTCAGACCTAAAATCACTATGGGGTTTTTGGTGATTTGTCGTATACTTTGACATACGCCTAACGTGGCCGTAACTGGTTAACAAGTATGGGTATGATTGGGTATGCGGGGAGTCTCACAAAGAAACATGAATGAAGTGAAGGGATTGCCCCTCTCGTAAAGAGAAAAGATATCACAAGCCACTTGATTGGTAGAGATTAAGTAGTGCGTGACCGCACCCAAATGAAATGATGAGAAACATCATTTATTTGATCTAATCAATCTTACTAGATAGTCAAGAAAATGATTCAACAATAACTAAGGATGACTAGGTCAATGTCTTATGCTAATCAGGATATCGAGAGGCAAATGATCGTATAAGGTTGCATTAGGTCTTGTTAATGCCAATTAACATCTATTCAATTTGGGTAATCATAGTGTCTTGCTAGAGACCACCTATGATTTATGGGCCTAAGGCCCATTTCCAACATTGAATAGACCTCCAGGATCGCACATGATCAAAAACTAGGTTAAGGGTAAAATCGTCTTTTTACCGGGGCATTTATTTTATTGGATAAAATAATTTTGAGCCATATGAAATCGACATGGGAGGCCCACATTGGATATGTATTTTGGCATGGACATTGATTTAATTATCAAAATTAAAAGAAGAAAAGAAAGGAAGAGTTTGTGTTGGAAAATGATTCTTAA
>CAODLS010940438.1:0-23546 GCA_948243855.1 Flueggea neowawraea | reverse complement strand
GGATAATAAAACCGTCAGTTCGTGTGGCACAATTGTTCTTGCAAATTTTCTTGCCACAATTCATGATCTGGATGATAGCGGGTCATGGGTAAGATCGATATAATCTATCGAATCTCATTAACAACAAATATAATAAAATCCAGTTCCACTAGAGATTACTCTAGTACGCCATTAGACTAAAGTCATCAGTGGTCATCAATGATTTACTGTGAAAGTTGCGATTTTCTGTTTGTGGTTTTTGTCGACATAGAAAACTGTAATTTAACAGTGATATTGTTGCAGGCTGTGGTAAGATGTAGCAGATGAGTTCTAATATGGATGGCAGAACGGTAATCCGCAGAGTTTTATAAAAGAATACGCAATCTACAAGAGCAGTGCATCAACAGCTTCCATCATAGTCAAAAAGAAAAACGACGGCTGCGGCGGAGAGCCAATAGTCAAGAAATGGTGGTTCCACAATGAATAATGATTCTTATGTGAACCAATTCGTGTAAAAGAATTAAATAGTAAAGACTAAAAGATCAAAAAGCTCCTAAACTAATTTAGTAATAATCAAAGAACTACACTACATAGTATACAAAATACGGCTGTGTATGTAGCCAAATAATCTACCTCCTAGTGCGTTTTCTTGGCCTTTTCGCCTGCGCTACACTACCTTCCCTCCCACGCTTTTCTGAACTTCTGCTAACCTCCGCCACCTTTTGCGACGGATTCCCGGGGTTCTTCTTTGATGGAGTATTCTCTTCCTTGGCTGGTTTCCTGTCTCCACTTTTCCTCAGCACTGTGTCTTTTCCTGTCTGTCCTTTTCCAGCACTATCTGTCTTTGGCTCGGCCCTGCTATTTGCACCACCTCTGTTGTTACTCTTCTTCACCGGATCAACCAGAGAGTTTCTCTTGATTCTCTTCAAGAAATCTGCTGCACTTCTCTTTTTGTCTGAAGGCAATGACTCAGTTTTCTTTTTGTAAATTTTTGTAGTTTCAGGCTTACTAGCGGCTCCTTTTGCGGTAGGAGCTGCATTTTGTTTCTTGTTTGCGATACCAGAAGCTTTACTGGGATTCTTGACATTTCTTCTTGAACTTCTTGCACCAGTAACTGGCTTCTCCTCTGATTTTACCTCCATCAAACTTTGTTCAACGACAGGTTGCTTAACATCGCTAGCTGATTTGTTTTCACTGCTTTGTTGCTTCTGCTGTTCATTCTTTAGCACTGAGCTAGAAGATGAAGGCTTGGTTGATAACGAACTGCGTTTACAACAGACAATTAGAGGCGAAGAAGATTTATTCAGCGCAAGCAATGAGTCTGATCTTTCTAGTTCACGCTTAGGTTGGGACGCAGCATTCTTCGGTGCTAGTGGTTGCGGTGATGCGGAATCAGACTTCTGGGTTTGTTTTCTCACTTCATTGGAGACGAGAGATCGGAGTTGGTGAGCAGCTTCTAATTCAACAGAGGATTTGGAGAAGAAGACAATGGCAATGTTGAAGGGAAGCAAGAGGTCACGGTAGAATGAAAGATTTGAACTAGAATAAGCGCCTTTGTCCAGCCTTGTTTGTATTGTTTCCAAATCCAGATGCTGTCTTATCGAGTTTTTATAATCCTCTGTTTCCTGAAATATCAACACATAGAATCACGTTACTTTGTTCGTGACATATGGCAAGAATGGTGCGAATCAAGGCCCACGAATTCAGTTTCATTTATACTTGTTTTACACTAGAATTTGAGGCTGAAAACCACTCCAATATCATAATGATGTCTATTCATTGATTGCTATTTTTATATTGATATTAATGAAAAACTACTCTAACCGTTTGACCTTTTTAAATAATGATACTAATTTTTTAGCAAATGTTTGTGGGGTCTGATGTAAGGAAAGAGAGTAGGTGAATGGCCTTATCAAAAACATTTATGGCATCACCCTTCACGTTGCATGCATTAGCCTTGCTAATGATCCCAAACAAGACAAAAAAAAAAAGAAGATATATGGCAATCAGACACATATATTTCATGAGTAATTGAACGGCATATCATATGAGAGATGGTTTGTTGAGGAGTCATCCAAAAAGCTAAGACAACAGTTAGTAACTTAAAAGTATTTCTAATTATATCTAAATCCAATTATAAAATTGTGTGTACAAATTTTTTTCCATAACGTGTGTAGATTAGGAATAATGTGATAGTGTGGTCAATAAATTGGACGGTGAATAGGTGGCCACGTCCCTGTAGTTAGGTGACGAAGCAACACCTTACTCTAAGCAACTAAGATGATAAGCACGACTTGAATCATATCGTAGACAGCAAGCAATGCAAAAGGAGCCCACTTCATGTCAATTCCTTTCTATACATCTTTACATTCCCTCCAAAAACAGTTTTTTTCTTTTTTACTGGAAAAAGAATTTGCAAAAAAGAATATAAAGAAGAAAAAAAACCCCAATTGTTATCTAGTATAAACAAATCACACATTAAATTTTAACTTTCTTTTAATTTTTAATCATAAAAAAATGTTCGACTAATCTAAATAACACATTGGAGCTGTTCATTTCAAATATAACTCAAATACATTGTTATCTAGTAATTATATTTGATACATTATTTTATTTATCATCTCTAATAAATACCTTGACCAGATAGTTTACAATATGTGATTATAAATTTTGGAGGGAGCGCAATAAAAAAATTGGCGCACCTGGCTTTGGAGGAAGCGGGACTGAAACAAGGAAAAATGTTGATGCGACCGAATCATTTCAAGAAAACCAACCAACGGCTCTGATTTAACGCCGGTTCTTCCGCCACCAACTTCTTTCGTCCTCCGTCCTTTTCTCTTCCTCTTCCTCCCCAAACTCGCCGAGCTCTGCACCGAGTCCTCCATCTCCTCCTCATCCCTCTCCTCCTCTTCCTTTGAATTCGAACCGCTCTGGACCTGCCGCTGCTCACTCTCCGTTTTCACTACCTGTTGCTCCTCGCCTGGAGTGATCACTTTAGGTTGAGAACCGGTGGAATTGGACTCGTTCACGGACCGGTTATCCCGGTCCGACTTATCCGGTTCATTCGGTTTGTCGTTGTGTGAGGTTTCACGGTCCAGATCTGGACATCCTTCTACGTCGTTACGGTTACGGTTATGACTCTCTTGCGTCGTTTGCTCGCGTTCCTCTTCTAATCTCTTCACTTTCAGCTGGAGAGAACTGAACCATAAATGTCTCTCAGATCTAACTAACTGACAAAAAATAAAAAAATAAATAAAAAGGAAGAAAATAATTAAAAATAAATATTACAGGATGGAGGCATCGTAGCGTTGGACCTCTTGTTTGAGCTCGGCAACGCGGAGCTTTCGAAGCTCTTCAAGCCAGGGAATGTGAACGGCTTTGGTTTCGGTTTCATGTTCCTCTTCGTCGTGGTTTTGAGTGAAACGACGGTGGAGGTCATGGTACTTCTGCTGGCAGTGACGGGCGGAGGTGAGGACGCGAGGGAGAGAGGTAAGGGACTGGAGTTCCAAGGAAACGGTGTCCCAGTTTTTGAAGCCGTGACGCTTGACGGCGGAAGCTAGCAAAAGCTCCTCCCATGTTCCCCAGGTAGAGGAAGAGGAAGAGGAAGAGGAAGTGGTTCGGGTGGGGTTGTGGTTGGGTTGTTGTTCGGCCATGAGTGAAAATTGAAATTAGATTGCTGAAGCTATTACATGAATATAATATATATTCGTTTTGGTTTGTCCCTCCAACTCCATTAGTTTTGAAAAACCAGAGAACAAATGGATTGATTGCTAGGGTTCGTACTCTTTTTTTTTTTACTTAATTTCGAATTTTAATGGGCTTGTGGCAATGTTTTAGAGATGGGTTTGGACTGAATCTGCTTCGGCTTTGTGGGATTGGATTCAAATTGTTTGTGATATTATAGTTTTTTTTTTCTTTTTTAGAAGAAAGTCCTATAACTACAACCTATAGTTTTTTTTGATATTATTTATCTACCCAATGAAGAAGGGAATTAGGGAAAGAGAGTCCCACTTCCAATTGACCAAAATACCCCTTTGTTTTCCCTAGGACCTACCTACTCTTTTTATCAGTGAGGACCCCACCTTTTTTTTTGGGAACGGTTGCGAGGACCCACTTTTGGTGTGGGTGCATGCATTGGGCAAATAACACGTGTATCTATCAAATATAAGAAACAAAAGGCCTAATATGTATATTTAACGTGCAATTTTCCCTCTCAATCTTGTGCGCATTTACGAACCCGTCACCTTGCAAAAACGCTGTCATATTACTCTCAAACTTTAATAAAAACATAATCGCATAACATCAAGCCAGTTATCGCATAACACCAAATCAGTACTGCAAAATTTAGGAAGAAAATTACACGTTAAATACAAATTTAGGGATTCACAGGTAGCAGCCAACGGCTACTACATGGATCAATTGGCTTACAACAGCTTACAATAGTGTTGTTTAGTCTGGATAAATTGATTATTTAGATTATAAATTATATAATAAAAAGAATAAGACGTACTTCAATAGTCATAGTATAAATGAAGTATTTTGTTATTTTAGCAGTTAGCACCAAGTGTTAAATTCTTTTTTAATGCCAACTTTGGTTGTAATTTGACATTTTAGAGCATGAAACGCTAATTCGACGAAAAGAAGTTTCATATATTAACAAAAAAAATAATAAAAGTGAATGTATTGTATTATATACAAAATTGAAGTTCGGTGAGTATAAGATAAAAAATTGAGATTTAATGAGTATTAAAAATGACCAAAGTAATTTAATATTTCAATAGTATTCTTCTCCGTTCAATAGCAGAGTTTCGTAAAACATTAGTGTGCAAAAATATCATTTGGATTTAGAAACTAGCCATCTTTAAAGAGTTCAACGATATGTATTCATGACAACCATCCCTCACCATGTTCAACATTTTTTCCAGCCTCCTTCGGTCATCCTCTCGAAAATGCAGGGCTGCCTCTTCGGGAACGTGTCTTGCCATTTTGGGTTTTCGATCAAGTATTTCCACTGCCTAAAAAACACATAAAATAATTCCACTTCCTTATCATTTCATAAACTTCACAAATTTTAGCTACCACGATTGCTTCTACCGTCTCTTTACAAAAGAAACAAGCATCATTATTTCATGTAGTACCAATTATCATCTTAGGTTCCCACAACACAAATTCTTATACATAACCCATTCATCCAAGCTTGTAAATTTGAATACACTTGATATTTTCTCATATTGCAATTTGCACAATTATATAGAGCAAATAATATAATGAGATTTCAGTTCCAATATGCTTACCTTCTCATATTTTCCACAAAATCTGGGCTCTCGGCTGAAGGAGAAGTAGAACATTGTAAAAGAATTTAGCATCGGAAAGTTGTTCCAGCATCAAAGCAACACGCAATTGGAAAAAGGTCCTGCATCGGTTGTAGAAACAAAGAAGTAAAGTCAAGAGTAAAGTTTCCATTTCAGAGAAATGTTAGATACAATATATACAGAAGCTCTACACATTTTGAGGCCTTAATGTAAAGAGTCATAGTTCAATACTCATACCAATGCTTTTGGTCAGGTATAAATTATAATTTGAACATAAGGCAATAATTTGGCACCAATGCATTACCAATAGCATGGAGCAATAACAGATCGATCAGCTTGAGTGTCATATGTTTCCAATAGCTTGCCATTCCATGAGGAGTCTTCAAAACATGCAGTCACACGGATTCTTCTAACGATTTCATCAGGGCATCTTGTAGTTTTATCAAAACTTGCAGGAACTAGGCATCTGCTGGATGTCTCAATCTAAAAAGATCCAAAAAGAATTAGTCAGCAATCTTAAAGAGAGCTTGAACAACATAAAAGACCACTGACCAAAATCTTTTTACACGACACACTAAAACACATAAGCATAGTTGGCTGACCATGTCCGATCACCAACACATTATTATTCTGTTAAGAAAAAAGTCAAACAGTTGGCACTATGTTTCCTTGAGAGTCAAACATAGTATTGTGGCCGAGAACAAATAGGGTTTGGATGTGAAACTTTTCTGGTCTCTTCTTCAATGTTTCAATTATTTTCGCACACAAAGGGTAAAAATAGCCATCAGGCTTAGCATGGCCATTAGAACTAGAGATGCCACTAGTATGCTGCAAAGAAAGGTCAATACATTCCATTTAATCATTCTGCCTTTGAATGTGTAATGAATTTTCTGGTTATTGAAACAAAGAAAAGTTCTGGGACCGGATATTAGGTAGAACATCTTCAAAACCACCAATCAAGTGCACCTACAATTTGCAATTAGTTGAAGGGCTTAATCTTTATGTGGAAATATCCAATATATCAACAATATTAAGGTAAAGCATAGAAGAAAGTACATCCAAGTTGACATCAAGATGTTGATCCACAACAAGTGACAGCATCTGGGTTAAACCAGTATCAACTACTTTAGGAGAATTCATGTGTGCAACCGATGTCCTGCAAATTGAACAGAAAACTCAATATATCATTCAAACTATTTATTTACAATGACTAAATAGCACCAATAATCATAAACAATGACTCCAAACTAGTATAAATAGACCTATCACTAAACAACATGAATAATAACAAGCTTAATTAAGCTGGGTACAAGTCAAAATAACATAATTCTTAAGATAAAAACAATAAAGATTCCATCGTTATCAATTTGGAAGACATTTTCTTTCGTTTTCCTACAATTTGTGGTAGAAAGCAGCGAACTTTATGATGTGGGGATTGATTAATTTACGAACGGTTAAGCCGATGAGAAAGTGGTTAAAAGGAGTTAAAAAGAAAAGTTGAGACGGAAGAAAGGTGTGAGTACCTGAGAGGAGTTGGATGGAAATGGAAGTCCATCAACAAAGATCATATCTTTTGACTACTAAGTATTGATGATTGAATCCGGAGAAAGATTAGGTTGGAGGTGATGGTTTCTTGTTTGTGTTGCTTTGAAGTGAAGCCTGAGGAGTGATTGCAGAGAAATCGAGCAAAGAAGAACTTCAAATTAGACCAAAAAGTTGACCAAATCACTGGCACTCTCCTCTCTAGTTGTGGAAGTCATTTTTATACATTGGAAAATAAATAATAAATTATTAAATACACTAAGTAAATATATTGTACTTATTTTAATACTTCAAAGATAATTTTTTTCATAAATTTTTTCATTTGATTAAAATATTTGAATAAATCAAAATAAATAAATAAATAAATTTAAAAATAGAGGACAAAATAATAATTAGTGAAAAATGGGTGAAAGTGCAAATTGGGCCGTAACGATGGGGATCAGAAACACTTTGGTCCTTATGTTTTTGTTTTGTCCGTTTATGCCTTTACCGTTAAAAGGTTAGACCACGGTTACCCTTCTGTTAGGGATTCCATCCTAACTGGAAAACGGAGCTCATCTTTCAGTTAACTTGCACCTTCACAAAAATAATGTTATGATGAAGATGGAAATAATTTTCCAATTATATTTAAAATTATTAAAAAAAAGGTGGATGGAAGCAACAGCGTTGATTTCAAAATCAAATCAAACACAAAACTCTCTCTCTCTCTCTCTCTCTCTCTCTCTCTCTCTCTCCTCAAAATCAAATCAAACCCAAAAATCCCCTCCAAAAATTCCCCCGCCACAATGTCCTCCACCACCGCCGCCGCCGCCGCCACCAAAACCCCACCCAGACCCCAATCCTCTCACTCGCAGCCGCGCCATCTCATCCATTCCTCTCACGTCAGACCCCAACAGCAAATTCAAAACCCTAACACCACCACTAATTCACACACCACTCCCTACCCACTTGCTTCCACCGGCCGCGGATACATCCCCAGGCCTTCCTTACGCCCCGCCGATCCTCTCACGTATCCCCCCCTCGCCTACGGTCCTCTCTTCACCTCTCCTCGCCCTCACTTGGACTACAATCATGCCCCTACTCGTGCTTCCTCTCATCCCCATCCTTCTCTTCACCATGCCAGTCGCCAACACCCTACTCACTTTTATGCTCCCTCCACCGTCTCTGCTCCGATCAAGGGAGTTCCAGTTTCTGGAGATCACGTTAAGGTTGTAGCTTTTCCCCCTATTTTGTTATTTAATTTATGCTTTTTTTTATAATTTAGCTGAAATAGTAGTTTTTTTCCGCTTTTGTTCTTTCAGGTTGCTTCGTCGCCGTCTCCTGCTTCCGACTCTAATGGGTATAAGAATACAAGGTGATTATTGCCGTCACTGAGATTAATTGAAAATGAGAAATTGATGTTGCGATTGGTGGAGTAACATTGGTTCTTTTACTGTATTTTTTGTGTAGAGATAGAAGTAGAGATGATTCCTTTCTTGTCACTGTTAAAGATCGAAAAGTAAGTTTTTTCCATTGCTGATTTTGAACTTCTTGGTGTATTTTTGTTATGAATACGTTACTGTATGACCAGGTTGGACGAATTTAGAGTAGGATTATGATATTGTAAAGGCGTCTCAATTTGACTGAATTTGAGTGTTCATCCTTATTAGTTATTTCCTAATAACTTAGTTTGAATGTACTGGATTCATTTGACTTCATAATGGTTTACTAATGTAACTCATGAATTGAATGCGTTTCTTCAAGTTTTGTGCAGAAGATGTCATCTCTAATGATGGTATTTCAATTAATCGATAGTTACAATGTATTGGTTTGAATGAGCATAATTGAGGACTTCATAGGTTTTATAGCTCAAATTCTATTGATAGCTATAATAGTTGATCCAAGAGGAGTAAACATTGATTGTATTTTTATTTTCTTTCTAGTCGCTCAACTTTGCTTCTCATTCTACAATGTGCGTTTTCAATAATATCATGTCATTTTTTTTAACTTTTCATTCCCTTTCTCGATGACCAAGAATAAATGTCCTTAAACAAAAGCTATAAATCACATTTGATTAGTTCTATTAGTGCAGTGAGGTATTTATATGGACCAGTGTTTTTTATTGGTATTTTGGTTAATATTAACTTTTATTTTTGGATTGTGTAATAGGCGCCATCATGTATTTTCTGCATGCTTTTATATTATGGTATTGTTGTCAGAATATAATGAAACTTCACACAATTGCAGGTAAGAATATCAAAGGGTGCTTCTCTTTATGCACTCTGTAGGTCATGGCTGAGAAATGGATTGCCCGATGAAATTCAGGTTTATTTTCCCCCTTATATCTATGCTACTTATATTTACTGGAATAAACACACTACTATGTGAAAATTGCGTTTTTTTTATGTTGTGTTTTATAAGTTTATATTTCACAAACATGGAAATAATGGCACATGATGGTGATAAGAAACTGCCAGTCATCTGGTCTTTCATATCTATGAGCCCCTTTTTTAAGCATAAAGTGTGTACAGTTTTTTTTCCCTTGAAAAAAAGAGTACAGTTTTTGTTCTGTTGATAATCATTGAGCAGCAATGGTCAGTAAAAGTAGGGTGATGCTTGTATTACCTCCATTCTTCATATATTAGAATAATAGAATTATGTTTTTGTGAAATTAGCTACCATTGCATGCTTCTGAGGAATTCATTAAAGCTGGTTATTGGGTGGCATGTTGAAGTTGCTTAAATAATCTCTGTATACATTAAATGCATCAGATGACATTATAAATCTTGCAATTTGTGGCTACTTTAGTGCTCATTCTGCCTTTACCATTTCTTTGACTTTTTAAGTCTTCTGCATTGGCAGCCTCAGTATGGAGATAATGTGAAGTCTCTTCCAAGACCTCTACCTGTTTTAGACACTCACTCACCGAAAAAGGAAGAGTGCGAAGAAGAAGAAGCGGAAAAAGAAGAGGAGGTTTGTTTACTGATTTACATCCTTCCATGGCTAAATTACAGATCTATTGTTTCACTGCCATGGCAAGTCTGCTTGCATATCTGTTGTGATCTTTTTTTTTTCTTTCTTTTTATGTCTCAATGCATTATTTAAATGCTACTTGTCATCTGAACTCAATCTATTTAGGATGATATTGCAATTGTCTCAGCAGTTGCATCTTGAGCCTATTAAGCTGTGGAATTTACTAGCTGAGATTTTTTAAAGATCTCTTTTGAAAAGTTTGCGACCAAAAGATTATTGTCATTGTCTCACTTTGTGTTGTTCTTTATTTTAGGATGAGGGACTGGCTGATCAATTATCACCAAAAGAAATCCTGAAGAGGCATGTTAAGCGTGCTAAAAAGGTCCGGGCAAGGTAAGAATTTGTATTATTGGCCCATTATATGAATGGTCTGCATGTTGTCTCAGATGAATTGTGGTCTGAGACTATGCATAAGAACTATAATTTTTTCCTTCACTCAGTTTTTGGCATCTTTTTATTTTGTTTCATGTGTATATGAACAAGAGGCAATAGGGTAAAGGGGAAATAGTAAAGAAAGTGCTTCAGATATGTATATATTATTTTGTAAATTTCAATATTCTTTAGTTAGTATGTTAGTGAATGAAGAAGATAGAAACCCTGATTCTGATTTCCTGGGGTTTTATAGTTGAAGCAGGGTTTCAACTAGGATTTTTTATGGACAACATGCAAATGATAATGCAAGTGCATTTTCCTTTGTCCTGCAGGTTGAGGGAAGAAAGGCTAAAGCGAATTGCCAGATACAAAACCAGGCTTGCCCTTCTGCTTCCTCCACATGTAGAACAGTTGATAAATGCTGCTGCTGCTGGAAACTGACTAACAGAGTAAAGTGAAAGCTTGTTCATACTAATCATGATTGGAAAGACAGGGGAGACTTTGGTGAATCCAGAATCCGGCAAAGGCAATGAGGAAGGTGAATTCAAGCCTCCAGCGGAACCAAACAAGATTCGGTTTGTCTTTCTACCACCAGAGTCACATAATTCTTGCTAACCAACTATTTGAAGATTACATCGGAGTTCACATAATTCTGCTTCTCGTGATGGAGTTTAATAGCCAGTAATGAATCAAAATGCCTCTTTCTACCTTAAAAGTAATTTTCTTCATTGCCTCTGGTATAGACAGTTATTCAGCAATGTATTCTTCAATTGCTTTTGATCGAATTATGGCATATTCGTCATTATATATGCATGATATGAATAACAATGATGTAATGCCCTTTGAATATCTCTGTTATGTTCCCTTCGGCTCCGCCATTGCGGCTGATGACGCAGAAGGGTTGAGCTCAGTTCCGTTTATGTAATGTTTTTCTGAAAGTTGATCTAGGCTTTTTGCAATCAAAACAGATGCCCTTGGAAATGATGGTAGGTCCTAAAAGGTAACTCTTGATACAAGTTCATCAATCCCTGCTCAGAGAACAATGTTAGGAGTGCCATGATTCCATCAAAAGAAGAGTCCAAAAAGTAGCAAAGCATTTGCATTCTCACTCGAGTATTGGTGCCATGTTTAGATAATTGACGTTTGCTTAAATTGAAAGTTGTACACCAAACAAGTGGGATGTTTGTATTAAGCTTTATTCTACGCACGTTACAATCTACTTTTAAAAATAAGTGTCATCTTTTTGTTTTTCACTATGACAATGTAATTAATCTATCTAAAATACACTCCTATAGTTGTATTGTTAAATTGATAATAAGATTGCGATAAGTAAATTGAAAGACGTAACATCGTTCATGTCTTAATTCTTGAAATTCACTGCTTAGTCTTTGGAAATAAAAAAACTGAAAGAACAAGCTTTTTTTTTCACGCATTCTACCATTTTTTTTAGTTTAATTAATCAACAAAAAGTCGTGCTAAAGTTGTAGATTTTGGTTTCAAAAGATAAGAATTAAAATGATATGATAATTGGTGGGGCTCTAGATTGTCCAACCATATTACATAAAGGATAGTGATGAACTGAGTGAAGCATTCAACTCAAATCAAATCACATAATGTGATGATTAGCGACGACAAATCAACATGATTAGCATAAGTTGTACATATCAACACGATTCAACCCAATTGAATTGGAGTCAATATTCATACCTCTCATTATCGTTATCACAATTCATTTTCTCATTTTAGCTCCAACCAAGAAACTTCTCTAGTTGAATTCTCATACATATATTATCATTCATTGAATTTTCTAAAAAAAGGGTCTTGTCAACTTATAAAATTGTTTAAACATAATTTTATTTTCAACAACTTTATAAATTTTTATTAATTTGTACTTTTTTATAAGTACATATATTAAGTTAATATAGTTGAACTAAATAATTTTCATTTTTTAAGAACGACAACTCGAATTTAGGAGAATGTGACTCTTAATTGCAATGTGTAATATAAGTTTTTTTTTCTACAAGCTTATGTCTAAGGGACACATAGGTGATATGAAATTTAAAGGGGAAAAAATGATGAATGAATGGTGAAGAGTATTTGGCAATTGAGAATCATAGTTGGTAAAAAGTCAGTGATGTCAGAAGGCAACCTATATATAATGGAGGCCCAAAATTCTTCAATCTGTGCATTATCAATAATTATATAATTATAAAAGTAATCATACTTACAATGACACCAATTCAACTACTACCATATTATCTTCAATTCTTTGTCCATATGGTCTATACAAGTCGTATTCTCACATCCAATCATTATTCTTTTCCTTTTCTTAAAAAAAAATATAATTGAAGAGTTCAACGGATAAGAACGAGATTTGAAAGGTTTCATGGAGTCAAAAGCCATTTCTTTTTGCAAATTTCAACGCCTAATTGCCCTCTCTCTTTTGCCTCACATTCTCATCTCCATTTCCATTTTGCCATGCCACCATCCATGCGGGCAATTACTATAACGTTATTATTATTTTTTTATTACTATAATATATAGGAAGAATATTCTAAGAAGAAATTGCCAAGTTTTACTTAATTAATTATTTTTCCGTTTTTAAGATTGTTGATAGCTTGATGTTTTAATTCAAAGAAATTGGATTACATATAGGACAATTTATGACAATGATTCACTATTAGAGTTGTTGTTCAAACCGTTATAATCTGTAAATTAATTTATTTTGATTAGTTGAATTAATTCTATGACAAGTTTTTGAAGGTCCCAATACTTAATGAAATAACAATTCAAGAAAGAGGTGAATCAGATTTTTAGTAAGTTAAAAATTTTGTTGAAAATTTTTTGCAAATAAAACAAGTAATAAAGTTTCTCTCAAAATCAAAATTAAATGCAGAATCAACTTAAAACTAAAGATTCAATCCACACACAATAATATAAATCAAATACAAGAAAAAGTAAATGAGAGAGAGTAAGGGAAGATAGCACAAATTCGATTTATAATGGTTCGGTCCATCTTGACCTATGTCCACTCGTCTAAATCCCCTAGAAAATTCCAATCCACTATCTCCTCACTTCCGGGTGGAGGGAAATATTTTACACCACTTGTTTTTGTGGGATCAACAAGCAAATCGTTACACCTTATTTTTGTGGGCTCAACAAGAAAATCGAATCCCTAATTTTTGCAGGCTCAACTAGAAAACCGAAATCACTTGTTTTCTGGACAAAACAAGCAAATCAAACCTTTAGTTTTTGCGGGTTTAACTAGAAAATCGTTACCCACTAGTTTTCTAAGGTTCACTAGCAACCACTCTTGTTTTTCTAAGGCACAACAAGAAAACATATATATCTCAAGCAAACAACCTTGCTTGTTACAAATTCAACCCAAAAGTATAACAAGTTTAAGCTCACACAAACCTAAAAATGTGATAGCAAGTAAATAACTCAAATGAGTTAGAAGGGTAGAAATAAGATAGAAAGTGAATAGCAAGTTTAGCAAATGTCTCTCTTCACTTTCTTTTGTTCTAGGACGTCTATTTATAGCCACTTGAAAGAATATAGTCGTTGGAAACCTCAAAGTAGTCGTTGTGAGAGAGTTGAGAATTCTAATTTAATTGACGTTATGATATTTTACGTGCATTGTAACTCGTGCTACGTGCTTTGATCATCATCTATGTGCTTTGTTGATGGATCTACATATGTTGTTCTTCGTTCTAGAATATCCGACTTCACCCAGACTTTCATTAACTCACTTTTTTCATCAATAAGGTGCCTTATCGAATATGCACTTTTCCCAAACTTTTGTCAACACACTTTGTTGATCAATAAGGTGTTTTGTCGTTTTACCCAGACTTTCATTAAAGTACTTTGTTGATCAATAAGGTGATTTGTCGTTTCTCTAGACTTTTATCAAAGTGTTTTGTTGATCAATAAGGTGCATTGTTGTTCTCAAAGTTCACTCCTTTAATTCTGACATCATCTTGTACGAGCAATATTCAAATTTAAAATCCCGATGAGCATCTTAACTTTGTCATCATCTGAAGCTCGTCAAGGTGCATTGATCTTCTTATTAAAGTTTGCATTTTTAATCAATTTACACAACAATACTCAGGTCTTTAGACAACGTGCGTTACACCCCATTTGTGTGTGTTGATCCTCATCTACGTGTCTTGATAAATCATCTGGGTGCTTAGATCAATGTTTGACACTTCTCGCTTCTTGGTTCAACACGTCTACGTGCTTAGATGCCAATTTTGTATTCATTAATGCCCTTTAATGGTTATTAAAGTGCTTTGATGGTTGTTTGCGCACTTTGATGGATATTAAAGTATTTTGTTGTCAAATATCAGTAAGTCTACAATTTTACTCATTTTTCATAGATGTTTTGTATTCATATTCATCAAAATCGAACTCAACAGTTTTTTTATTATAATTTTTATCCCACCATCATTATGATTAATGGAATTACATTTAGTTTAAAAAAAATAGATGGAAACTCTTTTTTTTTTTCTATAAATTTCAATTTTTTATAAAGAACAAAACATTTCATGACTCATCTAAAGTAATACAACCACTGATAGGAGAGTTCAACATGGCTATGGTGCTTTTGTAGTTACGTACTTGTGTGCATTTAACGATTAAGATTTATTCAAATTTAATCTAACGGTTCAAATTGTGTTATTTGCCATTCACTTTTTAATGTGTTGGTATAATTTTAACCGTTAGATCAATTTTAAATAATTTAAATAGATCTCTACTATTAAAAGTATGTAAAGCACACAATTACAAAAGCACCATAGCTAGTGCCTTCAATTGACACTCAAATATAAATATCGAATTAAAAAAATGGAGATGCAAATATTTTATTTTTCCCAACAACTATAAAAAAAGATGAAAATATTTAACCACAAAAATTAGTATTTAATGACACTTCTAATTCTTATTAAATATCACTTTTAAGCACCACTATCATTTTTTTAACAGCGCTTCTTAAAAATGCATCTAAATGTGGGTTTGAGGCCATTCTGTAATAAGTATTCTTCCCAGATCAAAATATAACGAGTTTTCTTTTCTCTTAGAGACATACTTAATGATTTTGGCTAATGACAACTGATTGTGGAATTAAAGGCTTGACAAATTATTATTCTTGAAATAGTAATAATTAGGTAATCCTTAATCCTATCTATTTAGTTAGGGTTTAACCAAAAAATTGAAAAAAAAAAACTTAGACAAATTGGAGCATAGATCCGCTTAGATTTCTGATAATCCATAAATTGCAATGCAATCCCATCTGCGTCAGTACATAAAGTTTTCAATTTTTTTTTTGGTTCCAAAGAGAGATGGGTAGATAAGCATGCCAAGAAATTTAAAAGCTAAAGCACAAAAGTAAAAGCATTTGACATCATAGTTTTTTTTATTGAAATTTGGAAATTATATCTCAAACAATTTTTCTTTTCTTTCTCAATTAACTTTTTAATTTCTCTCATCATTTTATTGTGGTAAGTTAATGAGTAGCTTTCTTTGCTTGTGACACACCAACAAAAGCTAATTTACATGCATTAGGGCGTAAACAAGGTGGTCCACAAGACCAAGTGATTTTGTACATTAAATGTGTTTCCCACATGATACAAGCAAAGCAACGAGAGGTGAGAGTCACTATGTGTTTGTTTTTTCGGTCTCATCACCTATCCATTTCAAAATCGTTGAAATGCTTGAAATGTTTGGTAACCCCACTTGATGCCTCTTTGTAAACCTAGGAAATCTCCTCCACCATCGATAGACAAGATAAACCATATAAAATTAACCTCGGTTACCCATGTAGTAGCACTATATATCCTCTCTATCACAATCTTTGAATTGTCTATAAAGTGATCACACATCAAACTAAAATGTTAATTTTGACAAAGAAGTGATTTTCCTTTAATTTACATATATTATATTTTCTTAATTTCAAAGATCTCTATTTTTCTACATATTTGTCTAATTAATTTTCACTTGTTTCGAGAGATAAGGGAGTTTAGTCTAAAAAATTCTAATATTTAAGAACTCAGCTATACAATTTTATGTAAATTTTAAGATATATATATTTTTATTAGAGCTATCAACTGATTACATCATGGATGTTTTGATGGTAACAAACAAGAAATGTCAAATTAATGTTTGTCATTATTTGTAGTGTATTGTTTAATAAAGGATTGCTTGTGAAATCATGAGTGAGATAGACACAAAACGTAGCACAAATCATTGGATGACATATAATAATGTAGTTGAGCTTTCCATTTAGGTGACAATGTCATGTTCTTTTTACCATATAATTCCCAATAAGGATTTGGAGGTGGGTCCATGGTCGGTCGCATTTATTAATTGTCTAATGAAATATATATATATAATCTTTGAACTATGTATGCTTAGTACATTACATGTGTTGGAATTTAATGATAATGGTATAGTTTCCTGAGCTCTACCTTGTTGTGTGACGCCAAGTAAGAGCATGCCTTGCATGCATGATCAATCAAGTTCGGATGTTATTGTTGCTGGCCCAATCATGTATTAATTCCACATTTAATAATTACACTTGTCGATCCAAAGTGGGATTGCCCTCTACAGAGAATTCCAGAGATTTTGCATGAACAATTAATATTGTATGTGCCATGAGAAAAGCTCATTTATTGATCTCCCTTATAATTCATTTCTAGGTTGCTGCTTCATAAATATTTACACGCTATATTTATAAGCTACTACTATATGTTTGTTTGGACTATTGTTTGTCACGATTAGTGCCATTATTATTGGTGATGATGGGTAAAAGAATGGTCTCTTTCATTTAATTGCACCCGTTCTTATATATCCTCTCTACAATCATAATTAGCTCAGAATTTGGCATGGACGCATTTAAATTAATTACAAAATATTTCAATTTTGTTTGTATTAAAATTCAACAAAAATTAACATAATATGAATTCTGTGACAACTATCACTTTTATCATCTATTAAAATTCTGTTAATTTTTTTTATGTATAGTGGAATTAACACGTTGCACGGATTGTCTAAGTGGCATTATTCTACTACAATAAATTATCATTATTATGGTGATGATTTTTTTAGCATAACGTTTGATAGTTCTATCACAAAATTATGCCTTTGTTGTCATTTCAATTTAGCTAACGGTTAGTATTTTATCTTATTATGAAGAAAAAAAAAACCATAGCAAAGAGTTTTATACTTTAGAAAAAGACTGAAACTTATAGATAATACAAATTCTGAAAATTGCTCAACTCAAAATCCTCATTATTATTTGAGTTAGAGATTCAGATTTAAAAGGCTTTAATCTATCCATGAGGAGTATTTCAACTATAAGCAAACAATCTCATGGAAAAGCTTTGAAGGCGGACGTAAGGGGGAAAAAACACAAAGATAGAGAAGCAGAAGTCGTGACAAGTCACGTGAGTCTCAACGTATGTACTTCCCTCCTGTGCACTCATAATTCAGTAGCTGCAAATAGCGCCCCACTTTACGGGACGCTTTCGTCAAACTGTCCTCCCCTGTAAGCGTCCCTATTTAAACCTATCATACACAGACATTAATCACGCATCTTTGTTTTTAACTTTGTTTTGAAACCACACACAATTTACTGTTTTTTTACATTTGTATATCTGAATCGATTATTTTAAGAACAAATCTCAAACTGATAATACACATATATACCGATTAGTTGATATTCTAGTGAAACAAGATCGTCTCTAATGGTTTAAAAAACCTTAAAGCTCCCGACAGCTCCTTCCTAGAGCTAATCAGTGAGCAAAACGACGATGATTATTTTTTTTCTTTTTGATCAATAAGACGAGGACGAATATTCGATGTGCTTTGAATAGAAATCATGAAAAGTAGCAGACCATCAAATCTTCTCCCTCTCATTAAAAGCATCCTCTTCATCCGCGCCTATCTTAACCTACCAACCATTATTATTATTAATTAATCCGTCATTCCAATTAAATGCCTTTGTCACCTATAACATCTGCTTAATTATAAACCAAGATTAGTTATGATCATGTCCAGCTAAATTAATTAAACGAAAAAGCACCAGATTGGACAAACGTATGTATAAATATATGTTCATGGTAGTTAGAACGCTAGAGACATTCTTCTAACACGATGGTTAGAATATTAATTAAGAAAGATAGCATGTACTAATTGCTATATTAAATTTCCAATTTTTTTTCCTCTAATTCTATCACACCAATATCCAGGGAAATAAACAACAAACCCATCAAGAAACAAAATCAATCTATCACAATTCTCTCATCCAGAAAAAAGAAAAAAATAAAAGCCAATTCTTTCTTTTGTATCTACACATATCACAACAATATTCAATTTCAAAATCAAAATTAAAATTACTCCTATCTCTTAAGAAGCTGTACTACTGGGCTGTTGAGCTTGTGATGCTGCATGTGAAAATGGATAGAACATGGGTTTTGTAAGTGATGAAGCTTTAGATGCTGTTGCTGCTAGGTCAGTGGTGGTGCTGTTTTTGTTGGTGGTGGTGGTTGTTGCGGCAGCGGCGGTGGTGGCAACTCTTTCGCAAGAAGGGCACATGGTGAGAGTGGTGGCCGGTAACTGCATATAAAAAGGATTAGAAGTCTTCAAGGCTCTAAGTTCTTGAAGCTCTTTGTGTAATCTTCTATTTTCTTCAGTCAATGTTTCACAACATCGCTTCAAATACTCACAGTCCACCTCCGTCTGCTTCAACTTAGTCCTGAAATTATTCAATTAATTCAGAAACATTTTTCATTAATCAAAAATCCAACCCTTTTGGTAAAAATTAAAATTAATTCAAGAATTAATATGTACAAATGTTACCTTGCTCTTCTGTTCTGAAACCAGACCTCTACTTGGCGTGGACTCAGATTTAGCTGTTTCGCCAGGGCTAGCTTTTGTTTCTGCACCAATATATTAAATCAATCAATCAAACATAAATTAATAGCATCAGTATAATTTTGGTTTTTTCTTTCATTCTTTAACCGTAAAAAAGAATTTTAATTAGCTCGAATATTTGAACATAAATTAATCAGACTTCTTAAAGAATAGTGGGTGGATAGTTGATAATAGTTATATACTTACAGGATTGAGAGTACTGTGCTCCTTAAAGCTTTCTTCAAGAAAAGCAGATTGTTCTTTAGAAAGTCTGAGTTTTTTTCTCGTACTACCATTTTCATCATCATCACTAGCTCTTGAAGAAGCTAGCTGATCAGCCTCATAACTCCCACCTTTGCTATACATGCAGAAATCCATCTGAAAAGACGACGCCGAACTGTTTGGTGGAGAGGCAGAAAGTGCAGCACCCCCACCACCAGCGTCTTGATCGGCGTCTTCCACCACCGGCTTCCTGTTCACGTCCACAAACCCCACTGTTCTTCCCATGTTAATGTTGTTTCCTGAACATCCCACCTCACTGTTCCCTCCTACATCGACAAAACAACATTAATTGACCAATCAAAAAATGTTAAAAGAAGAAACCCATATGAGCTATCCAACTAATAAACAAATATTGACTTCTACGAAGCAACAACAAGAATTAATTCTTAAAATCTGATTCCCTATTTCGAAAGTTGCCCTCACCCACAGTCTAAAAGACTATGGAGAAGTTCTCCTCGTCAAATAAAAAGGGGAAATATAGAAAATAAAAAGAAAAGGTGGGTTTGGGAGGTCATGAAGTATTGGGACATACCATTATCGAAGGTCGACCAAGGAAAGGAGTGGCGGTGGTTGCGGGGGACAGGAGTGTTAGGAAGAAGATCAAGCTGGAGAGGAAGTGGTGTTGGTGGATCTAAACATGAACTTGAGTCACCATCTATAAGAGCCATAGTTGCCGATCTCTTCCTTGATGTTGCAGCAGAAGTTTTATTAGGATCATCAAGTACTTGTTGTTGTTCCTGATCTTGTGATGGTTTAGGATTTGGAGTTGCAATTGACAAGGCCATGCAAAAATGAGAGCCTTTGTTGTTGACTTGAGGAGTCCTGTCAATGAACCCAAATGGAGTTTTTGAAGGATGGTGATCTCCTAAGCTTAAACCAAGCTCCATGCCTGTGTTGCTTCTTTTTGCATATGAGAAAGAAAGAAAAAGATGAGTGGGTTTTATTTTGGTTTTGGACTAAGAGAAAGGAGTAAGAAAGAGTCTTTATAGAGATTACATACTTGTATTCTTTATCCTCCAATCTGTCTATTGCACTAATAATTATTTAAACTATGACCCATACATTTATCTGCACTTTTTTTAATATATATTTGTATTTGTTATTGCCGCAGAGAATGAACAATAATAGTAATAAATATTGAATACTCAAGAATCGTGAACGTCGCTTTGGGACCTGAAAACAAAAAACAAGATGAGGTTGGGATGCACCCCGGAGAGTCTTCGACGCTCAAGTTAGTAGAGGATACATGGACAAGTGACCACCAACGTCTATTTATAGTTGTGGGTTGATAAGATAACATTAACATCTCGAAACGTTCCTCATAATGACTGTAACATTTCGATTACGATCTTAAATATATTAAGTGGGTTTTATTTCCCATGTTATATAATTGCTCCCTACTCTTTTCTTCAGAATTTTCAAAAATAAGAGTAAGGAACTTGAAATATTCCCTAGAGTTTTTTTTACAATTATTTTTTTAATCTAGGGATGCTTGCTCATTTTCTCGCAAAGTTCACTTCCTTATGAGGTTCAACATCTTGACCCCACCTCGCTGAGTTCGCCATCTCCTCAGGAAGTTCACCTCTCTGTGAGCTCAACATCTCGACCCCACCTCGCAGAGTATGCCATATCTTCAGGAAGTTTGCCTCCTCAGCAAGTTTATCTCCCCAGGTAGTTCACTTCCTCGTGAGGTTCAACATCTCGACCCCACCTCGCTGAGTTTTTCATCTCCTCAGGAAGATGACCTCCCTGTGAGGATCAACATCTCGACCCCACTTCGGTGAGTTCGCCGTATCATCAGGAAGTTCATTTTCTCAGGAAATTCACCTCTGTGTGAGGCTCAACATTTCGACCCTACCTCGCAGAGTTCACCATATTCTCAGGAAGTTCATCTCATCAGGAGGTTCAACATCTTGACCCAACCTTGTGGAGTTCGTCATCTCCCTGTGGAGTTCGTCTCATCAGGGAGTTCAACATCTCCTCATGGAGTTAAACTACTCGGGAGATCAATATCTCCTCGGGAAGTTCACCTCCTCGAGAGGTTCAACATTTTCTCAAGAATTTTACCTCCTTAGGAGGTCCACTATTTCCTCGGAAAAATTCACATTCTCAGGAGGTTCAACTTTTCCTCAAGAATTTCACCTCATCCGGAGGTTCATCATTTCCTCGGGAAGTTCATCATTTTAACTCCAGTTCGTGAATATCATCATCTTCATCATGCTGATGTTCAACATTTCCTTAGGAAGTTCACCTCTTCGGGAGGTTCAACATTGGGAGGTTCACATCCTCAAGAGGTTCATCATCTCCTCGGAAGGTTCACCATTTTCTCGGGAAGTTAACCTCCGTAGGAGGTTCAACATTTTCTCGGGAATTTCACCATTCTTCGGGAAGTTCACCTCCTCAAGAGGTTCAAATTTCTTTAGGAATTTCACCTCCTCGGGAGGGGTTCAATATTTCCTCAGGAATTTCACCTCCTCAAGAGGTTCAAAATTGTTGGAGAATTTCGGTATCTTGGAATAGACAACAGAAACAACTTGAGAAGAGAGAGAGAAAAATCGACACAATAATTTATAGTGGTTCGACCAACCTTGCCTACATCCACTACCTAAGTCTCATTTAGGCTTTTCACTATCGATGATTGATTGCGGCTCAATCCAACAAGGTCTCACAATGTTGTTTTCTATAGGTTCACAACAAACCTCTCTCAATGTTGTTTTATACTTAGGTTCACAACAAACCTCTCTCAATGTTGTTTTCTATAGGCTTACAACAAACCTAACTCACACTCTCAAATTGTATACAATTGGTTTACAAACAATGAAGCTCTATGCTAGAGTTGGATATTTGAGCTTGATGCTTGAACTTTGATCTCTAGCTTGAATTGATGTTTTTCTTGGTTGAAAATGATATGAAATTTGGCTCTATGATTTCTGATGTTGTTCAACATGTTATTGGTCTTCTCTTGATGTATTTATAGTCCTTTGAATCAGTATGACCGTTGGAGAGAAGAATATAGTCGTTGGAGTCTGTTTAAAGCTGTCTGTGACAATCTCACGTACGTCACCACAGTCTGACATACGTTACCTGAGTTTAGCTCCAGCACATGTACCTTAACATTACTTGGCGTACGTTAATCATAGCCACATCTCCAAATGACATCTCCTCTGCGTACGTTGTTGAGGATCCAATAGCCTCTGTTTTCAATCCGGAGCATCTTGCGTATGTGAAATTCCATCTCACGTACTTTAGATCAATATGACGTACGTTACATTTTACTCTTGCGTACGTCAATGAACACACACGTACGTTAACTGATTCTGACGTATGTGAAATGTGCTTTAGAGGGTTCCAGTATCTTCTGTTTGTATTCAGACCCTCTATCACGTACATTAATATAGTTTGACGTACATGAGACACTTCTGTGACTTGGTTTCACCAATTCAAGCTTTCCAACGTGTTTCTCTTTAACTCAAACATTTTTCTCTTCATCAAAACCTTTTGCTCATCATCAAAGCACATAAGGAACTTATTATTGATCACCCATGATCCAACAATCTCCCCCCTTTTGATGATAACAAAACTTTGAAGGATTAAATAGCTACATCAAGAGCAATACCATTGATCAAGGATTCTATCCTTGTCATTTGATTAGTAACATGGTAACATGCAAGAGTGAATGCAAATTTTTTTTATCCCTATTCAATTAAATTTTTATCCCTATTCAATTAAGCATATAACACTCTCCCTCTTTTTGTCATTTATCAAAAATATTAAGCAATCAAGCAATTTATAAACATTTTCACTCCCCCTTTCAAAAGCAATTTGTGCATATAACAAAAAAAATAGGCTCTCCCCCTATTTATTTCAAAACAATGCACCTATGTAAATCAAACATAATCAAATAATTCATGCAAATAACAATAATCAAATAAGAAATAAAAATTGCATGACATAAAAGGAATGAAATTTAAAAAATACCTAGTATGCCGAAAGACCTACACTTGCCATTGGATCTCCATCACCACTTAAAGAAGAACTATAGTCTTTTCTTTTCTTTTTCTTATTCTTATCCTTAAACCTCTCCATCTCTTTGTGTTGATGCTTCTTCTTTTTCAACAACTTCTCATAAGTTGCTAT
>CAODLS010940423.1:0-11048 GCA_948243855.1 Flueggea neowawraea | reverse complement strand
TGTTTTTCTGAAACTCTGGATAATTGATTTGAAAATATTTTTGATTTCTGTTCTTAAGTTTTTGGGTCAACTAAAAATATGTTTTTGTTTTGGAACCTTTGTTGAGGTAAAATGTTTTATGAAGAACTTTGCTATGTTTTTAAAGCATCACAACTTTGGTTTAACAAGAAAATATTCAGGAAAGAGTATGGTTTAGTTCCTGAAGAATCTTTTGAATGTTGTTTGCTTTGATTGCGAACGATTTCAAAATGGTTTTTGAATCGCTATTACAAATGTAACATGTATATATATATGTATATATGTTGATTATATCTACTTGTGGTATTTTTGAACTATTTTCAAAACAGTCTTTGTGAGGCACGTATGAGGCATTCTGGAGTGTTTTTCCTCACTGGGTTTGACCCCCTCTATTTCTTTTTTCTTTGTTAAACTCTGTCTTTTAGGTGATTTCGATCATTGGTGGTCTCTGCTTAGTGAGGCATTGTTTGGCTTGGCAATGAGAACCCTTCTAATCGGGCCTTGTTTGTATGATTGTGTTAGATGCTCAACACCGGGTTTCTGTGGGTTTTGTTATTGTTTTTAGCATTTCAAATATTTTTAATTTGAAATATTTTTCGCAATTGATAATACGTATGTTTTGTTTTAATAAATAAGGTTTAAACCTTTATTTGTTTTTATTATTTATTTGAATATGATTTTTGGGTAGAAGTTCTGCTTTTTGAGGCTTGTAAGGGATAAGCTGGGCTCTGATAGACGGTTCACCTCGTATGCCGGTCATGGTCCCAGAGACGGGTCGCAATATCTTCTTTCTTCTTTAAAGCAATGTAAAAAGAGAGGCTTAAGTCATCATCAATTTGAAATGCTAGATAATTTTCTTGCACTTGGTACTTGATGATGTTTGAGCAATTGTTCATGTCTATCCCTAAGTGTTGGTAGATTTGTTACATGGTGTGGCGAAGTTGCAAAAGCATTCGCATTGCATTCCTTCGACGTTGAACGTTTTGAATTTCCCATCATTGTCCCAGTTTCCTCCATGTTGTAGAATAATTTTTAGTTCTTCTATTTATTAGTCTCCCGCAACGAACAACAATAGAAAGTGTTATATGTAATGATTTGTACACGTTTTGTTCTCAGTTTGTACTCATTCATTCATATGACTAAGCAAGATCAGGATGTTCTCATTTTGTACTCATTTCTAAATTAGTATTAAATGGACTATATTGACCTCTTTTTGTACTCTTCTTAAATACAGTTACTCAAAACAGAATGGTCTCATTTTGTACTCATTTCTAAAACACAGCTACATGTACCAGGTCAGTTGTTCTATTATCGTTTCTTAGATTGTGAAACATGATTATGTTCTCTAGGTTTTCATCATGATTGTTGTGTATTCATCTTGTATATGAAATTGTAAGTTTTTCATAGTATTTTGAGTGCCTTAGTAGTAGTGTTTATTAGTAGTTAGGATATCGTACCTTTTTGGCTTTCTATTTCAATGAATTATGCTGGTTTTTGTCTTTTTGTATCAATCTTCATTGATGTTATTCTTCCTAGGAGGCGAATGAATGTATTGTCACATCGATGTACTTTTTTCTATTCTAGACTATTAGATAAGAATTTTGGAGCTTTAATGTACCTGTTTTTGTGGATTGTTAGATATTTAGTGAGTGAGATTTTGATCTCAATCTTTATCATGATCTCAATTTGTTTTGATTTCTGAATTGGGAATGATTTTGATGATATTCGGATTTTGTTGAATGTTTCTGTTTTAGGCGACACAATCTTCTAAGCTTTGTGATTGTTTAAGAGTTCTGAGAGAGATTTTTGGTTTTTGAATTTGATAAGGTGATTAAATATGGTGTTATGACTCGTTTTAAGGGGTATTTATTTTTAGTCATTTTTAAAAGTCAATTTTAGCGTGCTTCTGCTTCTGTACTCGTTTTGAATGTTTCTATATTTCTATACTTTTATTTTTTATTGAATAATTGCTCATTTTTTCCAATAAAATTAGTTACATCAGTAGAGAGTTCAAGTTTTGAAGTTTATAGAGAGACTCATTAAGTAAGGCTGATGTATGCTAAATGTACAGGATTATTCAAGCATAAAAGTATAGCATTTTTGCCTTACGTGTGCTAAATTATCGATGTATTTATATATTTTTATGTTTTGTGTAGGGTAATGAAGAATTCATGAAATGAGATGGAAAAAATAAGAAAAAGGCAAGAAAAATATATTTTTAAAGTTGCAAGATCAATGGAAAAAGATGTTAAAAAATCAGACGAAAGCACATCATTGGTCGTCGCCGCACCCTAAGCCATGGTCATGGTAGGAGACCATGGCCAGGCCACAGTAGTGGTGATGACTATGGAAACCACCTCAAGTGGCATTTTTGGGCAGAGATGGCCCACGCCGATGAAAAAGGTCGTGGCTTCACCGCACCCTAGTGCCACGGCAATGGCATGACCGTGGCTAACTTAAATGGAGAAAATAATGTGGCAATTTTGGCATTTTTAGTGGTCAAAGAGTGGATAAAATAGGTCAAATGGTGTACAAAAAGTGGACTTCAAGTGGATAACATGCCTACATGAAGTGGACATAAGTGTACAAGGGGTGAATACAAGTTGACATAAGTGGATAAAAGGTCTACATCAAGTTGGCACAAATAGACAAAAAGTGTACAACTTGTGTACATCAAATGACCAACTTGTATATCAAGTGGACAACTTACCAAGGCTTGGTAAAGGCATGAAAATCCCTATAAATACTCCTTCATATGCATCTATAAGAGATCTACTCTTTAGGAGAGAAATTCACCAACAAAGCTTGAGAGAAAAAGAGAGGATCCAAGTGAAAGAAAGAGAATTCCTTGAAGAGGCCTATGGCCTTGGAAAGGGACCCTTCAACCTTTGTTTTCTATTTTCTATGTTATATTGGTGATTTTTTTCTTCTTAAGTTTAGTTTTTATTGTCTTTTGACTATGGTAGTGTAGGATTTTAATTTAGATTTTGAGTTCAAAGTTTTGATAACTATCTACTATGTTTAATGAAATGGTATGCATATGTTCTTAAGTTCTTCATTTGTTGCCATGGTTGATCTGAAGACTTGTTTTATTTGAATATCATTATGTTTGATCACCATAATGGTGTTTGTGACATGCTTAAATGAAGGATTGAAAGAAGAAGTTTAGGTTAAGTCTACTTACATCAAACTTGTTAGGTTTTGTAATAGACATATTTATACTATAAGGTGTTCGATGATATTTCTGAAAGACTTTATAAATCTAGTTCAGTTAGATGAAGCCGAAAAAACCCTCCTAATAAATATAGACATAACTTAAATGAACTCAAGAGAGTCTTTAAGTGACAATAGTGAGAGAACACTCATACCATGAAAACCCATTTCATTGCTTCTTAATAATCCAAATATTTTCTTCCTCTCTGCTTCTCCCAAAATGCTTGTGGCTCAATGGCGGAACTATATGGGAAAAAAAAAACAAAACCAAAATCTAACCATTGTAAAGACAGAAAATTTTGTTAGATAGTTTACTTAAGATAATCTGCAAATTTGCAAAATGTAACATGCAGACGTGAATACAACACTCCCCATTCAATCAAACGAAAAACCAATATATAAATTGTATGTACTCTTTCTTCGACCATCTTCTTTGCAAGACTTTCCAAATCTTGAAGAGAAGTGAACCTATCACCAATTGATATAAAAGATATATAACCCTTAGGTTCATAGGGAAGCATCAAACAATCAATCCATGAGAACTCTTCTGGATAAAGTTTAGCAAGACCGACTAGCTTATCAACATTGAATTTAGCGAACGAGTCTCTTGGATCAAGGCATACAATGCAATTAAATAATTCCGCATTTGATTCTAGGAAGTGACTCTCCATCCCTTCTGCAATTAAATCAACAATCTGGTATTGCAACAAACAAAATGTGAAAACAATGGAATAGCATAAATAAGTAAAATAATTTAATTGAAAGAGATTATATATATAATTATCTCAAAAACTTTTAGACAACCTGCAACTTATAAGCATCATCACCATCACTGAAAACTATTTTCCTTCCATCTCTCTTAACCAAAACCACCAAAACTTAACTTCTATGTACCAAAATCACTAAAAGTGAGCAGATCTGATAAAATGAGATCGCCCCTAAGCTCTCTTGAAATCCTATACTCTTGATAGACCTAAACACAAAGAACCCCCAATATATCTCCCTCACTCACCCAAAACCCCCCATAATTGACCTCCTTCACCCTCTAGGCCACCCCTTAAAAACAACCACCAAAATCAACCGATCACAAAAATTAAAGTAGTAAAAACAAGGCTTAAAATGCAAAACAATATTCATTTCACAAAATTAGCCTGACAATTTAGCATGGAAACAGCAAGATAATATTCATTTTTGTTGCAATGATTGTTATTAAATGTGAACTTTAACTCACCTCTTCCAAAAAAGATTGAATATCTGCAGATGGTTTAGAATGTTCTTCAGTGTACACAACTGCCGGTCCTAATGCAGCCAAAAGTGTCTCCTCTGGCAGTCCAATTTCCAACTTCGACTATAAAAAGAATCTAACTAAGTCACAGAGGGAAAAAAACAATAAGAGAATACTTAAAGTTGTACAAATGCCAACCTGAAGCAAACGAATCAGATACTGAGGTTCACAATCAATGGCTGCAGCAAGATGTTCTTTGATATGGTTCTTTTTCATGTCTTGACTATTGTTCCCAGATTCCTGGAAATATCAGTAGCCATATCAAAGCATTTTTTGTACTAATACTTCAGCAAATTACAAGAATATATATTACTACTTGAATGTATTGCAAGACAACATGGAATTTAACCTGGAAATGGAAAAGGATCTTAGCTGAATAGATGGGTAAGTATGTCCAAGACTAAAGTATAAGATTTAAAAACTGCTCTAATGCTTTTTTAGACAGACACTTGTCTGTTTGCACATATATGGGTAATATGACTTTTCAGACTATAAAATTGATGTCCCCTATATATATATATCTCTTACAATTTCCTTTTGACACAAAGATGAGAAATCATATCACAAAAACCAACTTCTTGACATAACAAAGAAAAAGGTGGATCCTGCAATTCCAAAAGACCTTAGAAAGTGATAATTGGAGCCATAGAACATCAATGTCAGATGCTAATGCCCGTGAAGACAATAATAATGTCCAATCTTCTCCTATCCTAATTGGAAAATTAAACATCCCCAATATAGTTCAAATGAATTACGGGAAGAGTTATGGATAGAAAGTACCTTAGCAATTAGTTGAAATGTATTGAAGACTTTGGCAATAGTTAATGGTTCAGGCTTAGGCATCATAGACTGAGAAGATCGGCTTGCTTGTGCCTTCGCTTTGGCTGCCACTGCCTTTTCCTTTGCTTCAGCTACCAATGTTTTCATAAACATTTCCTGTTTTATCAAGTATTGACTACAGGCATCCATTGGTCTAGATAACACTACAGGCATGAGCATTTCCTGGAACAATAACTTACAATGGTTTTGACAAGTATTGACTTTAAATGAATCAAAGTGAAAACTTACAAACCACATATATCATTCACAGGGCAAAGACATAAATAAACAAACTTTCTTAATCCCGTTAAATTTTTTGATCCTGTTTCTGTTTTTGCTTCATCTAACTGAAAAGTCACAAACCAAATTCAACTTAAGTTCGTATGTTCTCCCATTACTTGTTAATCTTAGGCAAAGACTCAATTTAGTGCACAATTCAGGGATTATATTGGCAGATAAGAAAGAAAAAATAAGCACACTTTGTACTGCTTCCTGACGTTCTTCTCAGCTCTCCCATAAGCATTCGCAACCGCCTTAATAAGCGTGGCCTCATGAATTCCCAACTCCATCCCTTCACGAGCAGGGGCAATCTTATTCTCCAAAAGATATACCATCGCAACCAAATCCTCCGGCGAAGTGTCCATTACACTCCGCAACACATTACACCCAATATCCACAATCACAATCCTCACTTTCTCATTCGCAATCAAATCAAACGCCAAACACAAAAACGCAAAAGGAACCTTCTCCTCTTTCTCCCAACACGCCACCAATTTGGGATCGAACTCCCAAGCCTTCTTCTTCAACAAGGAAATCTTGCTCTTCATCTCCGCAACCCTATCCTCTGCCCTCACCATCTTCAATTCCGGAGCCTGTTAGGAATCTAGGGTTTTGGGGGAGGATTCTGGGGTTTTGCGTTTGGTGGGGGAGTGAGCTTCTGATTTGGACTGAGATTGTGACTGTGATCGGAGCAGAGCTTTTTTCTTCTCGGCGGAAGCTTACGGGCACCGGACATGAGGACGGCGAAGGCGGAGTGGGGCTGGGAGGCCATGATTGGAGACTTCCGATAACTAGGGTTGAGGAATTCGAAGAAGACTGAGGAAGAGAATCGAGGGAGGAGATTTGAGAAAGTGAAGCGTAGAGAATGGCATTTAGCGGGAAATTTTTTGGTTTGGCGCGGGAGAGAAATGATTTTGTTCTATTTTTCATTTTGAGAAATTTGCTGTTTGGTACCTTAAGCTTGATCCTATAAGCTCGTTAGTCCCTGCATTTTGAAAATGTTAATAGTTAGCTCCTGCGGTTGCTAGGACTGGACCTAGGAACTTCAATTAACATACCAATGACAGATTAAATCAAGCACTTCTTAGGTTATTGTACCAACTTTTTCATTTGATTTTTTTTTTGCTTTTTCTCCACTGCCACTCGATAACATCGTAAGTGGCACACTCCAATCCTAGTTGTAAAATACTATTTCAATTATATTTGTGTTGCCAATCAATGTTTTGCTTTTGTTATTTATATAGATAATGTTGGAAAATGCGGTCCGCCCATGACGGGTGAACCAAACTCGGTCGGTCAATGTGTGAACCAATATCATGGGAAGAGACCAATTAGAAAGCCCAATTGAGGAGAAGCAAACTCGGTTAGTCAAGGTGTGAACCGAGATGTGAACCGAGACCAATTAGCAAATCCAATTGAGTTTGGGATGAAATGACCCCGTTAGGCCCGTTAGCCCGTTTGAGGGCCTATATAATGAGCTTTGCTCCTTCTTTTCCTTCACAACTCCAAAGAGAGGGAGAGAGAGAGGTTCGACCTCCTGTCCCGAGTCCTGCACAGATCACTTGTGACATCTAGACAGTAAAACAACCGGTCATTCCCGTTGACATTTCAACCATGGTTTGCTCGCAAGACCAACATAAAACTAGTTCTGCTCATCTACTAGCTTCCGCTGGAATCGAGGTTAGTAAGTCAAACCTATTTATTATACTGTTTATTAATTAAACCGGTATAAGATTCCTTCAAATATAAATAGTTTAAAAAGTTAAAAATAAAGGTATATTTTTAATTATAAAAAATAAATAAAGATATAGTAGTCTAATTTTTTTTCCACATTCATACATTTATATATGTTATGATCTACAGTGTTTGATTTATTTTAGGTTTGTTACAGGTTATATTTGTCTACTAATGATTAAATGAAATTTAATTTAAATTAAAAACTTCCTTATGAATTTTGAGAATTGCTTTTTATATTTTAAAATTGACTCTATCATTAAGAATTGAAATCGAACTTGTGATCATTTAGTGTTAGAGTTGATTCTAATATCAATGAATTACAAGCCTATTGGTTAAAAGAAACATTATTAATCTTTATTTTTTTTATTGAATCTCCTAACTTGAACAACACTATTACAAATAATTGAAAAAATAACTAATTTGGTTCAATAAGGTAATTGTTTACATTCAAAAGCCACCGCTTATAAATTATAAACTTGAATCTTATTGTTGGTATTTTGGAGGATAATATGTAAATGCTTAAATACAATTTATATTAAAATTTGCAAGTTCCACTATATTTTAAATTTGCTTTAGCCTAAAATGTTAGCGACTGTTTACCACAAATTTGTAATTCACCGACAAGAAAAATATCATTCGATTTCGAACTAAATATATTCACGGAGAAGAGTGAGAAGTCTTAATTGTGACTAAATTCTGAACAAAATTAATTTCAAACTGTTAAAATCGAGGACAAATTCCGCTCTAAAGAGCCAGAACAGATACTCTTCAAATGGTTTTGAAAACTACTCATCCAAAATCAAACTTATGAACCACAAAATCGAGAGGAAAATGGGACCAAAAATGGAAGCATGTGGGTCCCATGACACATGTCATTGTCCCATTTGGTGGTTGGTGTGTGGGGTGCTTAACTCTCTCGAAGAGGAAACCAGAAGGGGCCTGGACTCTGTCTGTTCCCTATTTTAATGAACACAAAAGTGGGACCCTCTTCCGTTATTGGTCGTTGGTTGAGTTAGGCCTGCCTGTTGTCTCCCCCCACAAACCTTAATATCAACTTGGACTTGTAAGAAAATGGAGACTTCACTCTCTTGTTCAGTTGCATGTTCCTCTGAAACTGGTCCCCGCTTCTTTCTTCCTCCCTATTAATGACACTTTGCTTCTTCTTATTGGGTTTTCTTAATTGTGTTTTATTGGGTTAAGTTTTTGTTTTTTGGTGGATTATGGATAATGTTTTTCTGATTAGATCAAAGTGAACATTGATGGAGGCTCTTAGTTTTGAAATGCAAAGAGCATAAAACGTCAAGAAAATAACAGACAAAGAAGCTGAATATTCTTATTGAAATCATGTCTTGAAGCAGTGGATAATTTGTCAAAGATTCATGTTGTTTTAGGGATTCATTATTGGTTTTATTTCGGTTTAATGGACTCTTTTTGAAGCTTCACATGATCAATGATGACATGTAAGTCCAACTGAACGTTACATCACTATGAGATTGTAAGTAATATGCTCTTTAATGTCTCCATTATAGTTTAGCGATATAAATATGGTAATACTAGAGTTGTCTTCAACCTTACAAAATTGAGATTTCGATTCAATGTGAAACCAGAATGATACTCAGATGTTTGTTTTATTAGTTAGTAGTTAGCTCTTTTCGTAGTTTTGTTTTCTCCATGATCCTTAACAAAGCTTACAAAGTTTAAAAAATAAACAGAAAGAATAAGAAAATGGGATTTGTAATGGAGAGATGCCAAGTAACATATAAATTAGTCAACATTTAGATGCGAATGTTCACAATTGTGTTTAGTACTTACAACTTAGTAGATCAAAAGCCAATTTTTTCTCTAAATGGGAACCTTGAGAAGCTTAACACATTGAGGTCAATTGCAAGTAATCTACAGAACAAAAGAATTCCCATAATGGAAACTTCAAGATCATTCAAAACCTGCTTCTTCCACTTCCAAATTGAATCTCTAATCCTTTAGTGTAGTCATCCTCATGTTAACTTAGTATTCACAATTTTCGGGGTACCCAAGCCCCTCAATTTCCCAGCTCAACTTTGAAGCAACTCTTTCATGGCAAGGTACATAGTCCTATGTTACATAGCAAGTAAATATGAAAAACAAGTTTCAGGATTATTGGTTTCATTTCAATAAACACTAAATCATAACAGAACAAGTAATTTCTTGTGAAGATATGATTATTTTTAGCTTTACCTCCAAATTCTTCACCAGCTCTTTCGCTGTTGGAGCAGATACGATGATGTTGCGCGCGCTCGGACTTATAAATCCCTCTTCCACAGCTTTGTCAATGAATGACAGTAAAGAATTGTAGTAACCATCAACATTAAGCAGTCCAACCTTCAGAAATCATTCATCATTAGTTCACATTAACATTAGAAACATTGTTGCAGTAACTATACTATGAACATGGGAATTACCGGTTTGTCATGGATTCCAAGTTGAGCCCAGGTTATGACTTCAAGCAACTCTTCTAGAGTTCCATAACCACCTGCATCAAGATGTTCTGATCAAGATTAGAAAACCTGCAACAATTAGTACTAAACTAATGATGTACATGTGCAGCTTGTTAAGAAAATGAGTGGAGCCCTCTTTCATTAACATGAAGGTGCACAAGGCATCTGAGAACAGGACCAATGTCACCTCCTTACCAAGAAAAATAGGGACATATAACAGATTTCAATACCAAACCTTGAGGAATAAGCACTTACACCTAGTACCACAGATGAGCAATAAAGGAACTTAAAAAGTTTTCACACCACATACTAAAGTTAAATTTATCAACCTTAATCAAGTATCACATTCTTTATGTTTTATTTGGACTAAGCCAACAACTATGTTACTATTAATTACATTTTGATTTTTTCCTAAATTTCTTTCTTTCAATTTTTTTTTGGTCAAGCATCAATCCACTGCATGATGTCTTTATTGCAATGCAACCATAGAGTCGTATAATCTTCTGCCAACCAATACAGGTCATGATGGCTCTCATCTTATCATGTTACAGAGTGAATACTTTTTTTTTGTTTTCATTTTTACTGTCGTTGTGGGGATTTTAATGTGAATATGAGGGAGTCCACAAGAAAGAGCAATTGACTGTTGTGTCCACTCATGTCTTCAATTTTTTCCTAACTTTTTGACAACCCATGATAAATAGTGGCTTTTAAGGGGTGACCATCATTACCTGATGGCTGCAGGCATTAGTTGGCCTTATACTAATTAGAAAAAAGTCTCTGAGTCTCCTTTACCCTTCTTATGCTACAAAATAAATGATGCTGTCTCATAACAGACTATATAGCACTACGTTAGTGGAAATAAGAGTTTTTTACTACAGAAGGAGAGTTTCTTGAAGCTCTAATTTTCAGTGTAAGATGTTGACGGGCAAAGAGGTCACATTCAAAAATTTTGCAGCCTAACATCATTGATATCTGAGTTTGAAACTCAAGATTCAAAGAATCAAAAGTTTGTGCTAATTTAGCTTCCGACTGCTGGCTTCACAGCTTTGCCAGATACCATTTATATTAAAAAGAAAACACTAAAACTAGATCAGTAAATGGTTAAATTTTAATGTTTAATACAAAGGACATAGTCACTGGAATATGTTTTCTTCTTTCACAGCATTAGACTGGAATTAAATGATTTTGTCTAACCACCAAAAATCTGTCAACTTATAGAAAGT
>CAODLS010940318.1:0-11370 GCA_948243855.1 Flueggea neowawraea | reverse complement strand
AGCAAGTCTCTTAGCAAAGGCGTGTGTCCACGAACTATATGAAAAGAAGAATGTGTAAGGAACGTTCTTCAAACGAATGTCATGTGAATGTCTTTTGTAATATAGAGTACATGTGTTGATTACAAGATTATGTCTTGTATTAAATGTCTAGGCGTGTGAAATGCCTAGAGTTTGCTAAGTTGTTAAGTTAGTTAGCAAACATTAATCCAACATATAAAGAGGGTGTTGGAAAGCAGTGAGTGAGATACTTGAATGCTTTAGAGGCACTACAAGGCACTGTGTTATCGTGAGGGCTTGCGATAAAATAAGACACAATTGCAACTCCACGTAATGATATGGACTATAAGGACGCCTATGTTTGGTTATGTGTTCTTACCTAACTGAAAGGTCACTCCACATAATAGTGAGGAACACATATAAGTGTGGCAAAAGAAGCTGAGACTATAGCTTCGTAATCTGTAGTGCAATAAGAAGGTTGGCTATTAAGTGAAATGGTCCACTTAGCACTAATTACCTAAAGAACATATGACTGTTTTAGTGACAGTCGTCTCCGATTGCTTAAGGATCAATAAGATCCATTATAAGTCTAAGCAAATCGAGATCAAGTATCATTTAGTAAAGGACTTGGTTGCACAAGGTCAAGTAAATTTGAGTACAAGTTTCACTTAAAGAAGTGAACTTGGAATTTAAGTCCATACGAGACGAGATCATAAGATCCGCTAATAAAAGCCTACAAAGAATAAGTTCCTTAAGACCCGTATGACACACGAAGTGTATAATCCCTTCAAAACATGATCTTTAATAAGATCATTGTGGGCATTACACGAGCGCAAATGTTGAGAGTTGACATTTGTTGTAGCGTTATGTGTGAAAGCATGTTGGACAGAGAAGTAACCCACTCACACGAGTGTTTACCTTAATTTTCCCAGTCCGTTGGGGGAAGAACTAAGATGAGGCTGGTTTTGAACGTAGAGAGAGATCTTGAGCACGTTCATAATCAAGATGCCGTCTTGCATTTTACAGTCGTGAGTTCATTGTAAAATGGAAAGAAAAATTCGTATGTAAAGAGTCATACGTGTGGAACCAATGATGGTTCACATTTAGATCCACCTATGTTTTGATGATAAACAAATATTGATAAATTAGCTATCCAAAAGAAAAACCAACCAAGGCTGCAAAAAGATGAAGGTATGTGAAGAAAAAGGAGGTTACTCGAGTAAGCCTCAACGTTACTCGAGTAAGTTCCGTGCCAGGAGAAATTGACTTCCAGAGTTCACTCGACCAGAGTATATTATTACTCAAGTAAAAATAGATTTACTCGACCAACTCCAAATCTTACTCGACCAAACGTGGTGACCAGAATACATGGAGAAAAGATGTACTCGAGTAGAACCCCAAATTACTCGAGCAAGAACTAGGTCCAGAAGGATTCTGGCTGAGGAAGTTACTCGAGTAGAACTACAAGTTACTCGAGTAATCGTGGCTCAAAATTTCAATAAATCACCCAGTGGAGACATGTACTCGAGTAGAGCCATCATTCACTCGAGTAAGTGCAAGATTCAGAAGTTCCAGAAGTGAAACAAATTGGAGTTACTCTAGTAGACATTTTCTTACTCGAGTAAGGATATTTCCATTTTTGAGAGATTCAAGTCAATCAAGCCTAAAAGGGAAGAAATCAATGTTCAAAGGTCACACAAGATCTATCACTCGAGTAAAGACTAGTCTTACTCAAATAAGTCAAGGTTGGATTCAACACTGGAACATCAATAACGAAGTTACTCGAGTAGATACTTGTGTTACTTGAGTAAGCACTGAAAATGAAAGAAAATCAAGATTGATTTCTCACTCCAACGGGCAAATTATGAGTCACAACGACTAGATAAATATCAGGAGGTATAAATAGACTTTCAGAGCAATCAAGAAGAAGAGAACAACGACCTACAAACAGATTGCAACATGAATTTGAGCCTTGTTCATTGTTCTTGGTGATACAAGTTTTATTGTGCTTATTTCCAATTCTTAGTTACTTGTATCCTTGTTTCAAATCTGTTGGTGAGCTATTTATCATTCATAAACAGAGTGTTTGTGAGGCTGGGATCAAGGGTAGATCCTAGGCTGGTTTATTCTTGAACCGGAATCAAGAATTGTAAGTGTTATCACTTAGCTTGAAAGTGAAAGTTGTAAAAAAAGTTTGAGAATAGTGAAAATCCTAAGTGGTGATACTTAGGTAGTGGATGTAGGCAAGTGTTTGGCCGAACCACTCTAATTCCCTTGTGTTCTTTACTGTTTTAGTTTGTCTCTTACGTTCCTAAATGAAAAGATTTCAAAGCCTCGAGTTTCACACTATTCAACCCTCATTCTAGTGTGGTATTTGCTCTTTCAATACGCCATAGGATGAATTCCTATGTCAATCATTAAATGATCAGATGCTAAAATTGATAGACTTTTAGCATATTCTGTCTTAAAACCAGAAGTAATTCTGTTAAGTGTGGATTAAGGTTAGATGACGAAATGCATCGTAATCGAAGCTTCTGTGCAGTGTTTATAATGTTGTATAAACATGTGCTCCTCCAAGGGAAGGAAAGAACACCACAACACATGATCATACCATGTGTGTTATATACACGACCTTATGGATGAAAAAGATTGATAAACGATCTCACTTTTCCTAGTGTGAGACCCTGTCATGAACACGTGGTTCTTAGTACTACCTACCCTTAGAACCCTTAACACATTCAAAACATGTAGTTAAGTTTGTCTACTCTAGCTTGCCGTTAATAGTCATGATTGATTCGACCAAGCATGTCAAGATGGGAAAGTAAACTTAGTTATGTGGATTGTCTGGTGTAAGGGGGAAGTTTGTTTCTAGATGCATTCGCATTAGTCTCAAAAGTTTGCTTAGTCGACTATCATGTAGCGTGTCACATGATGTGTGAACTATGAGTAAAGCTTTCGTGAGATTGAGTGGTCTGAAAGCAGCGATTGTGTGGTTACGAGCTATAGAAAGTCATACGTTTTCAACAGTTTGTTCTGCTGTTGCATACACTTTGGTAGAAAGGAGCTGCTCTACTAGAGACGCCTTTTAGCAGGATTAAGATATGAGTTGTTATATAGCCCTAACAGGTGTATAGTAGTTACACTCTCATCGTATACTAGTTGCGCAGTCTATTTGCCTCTATGACACGAGATCTTCATCATGATTGGAATTAGTTTCATCATGATACATGACGAGTTAAAGTACCGTCATGTGCGAGTAGGAGATGTTGGAAAAAGTGGTCTGCCTATGACGGGTGAACCGAACTCAGTCGGTTGAGATGTGAACCAAGACCGTGGGCTAAAACCAATTGGAAAGTCCAATTGAGGAGAATCAAAATCGATTAGTCAATGTGTGAACCGGGACGTGAACTGAGACCAATTGACAAACCCAATTGAGTTAGGGATGAAATGGGTCCGTTGGGCCCATTAGGCCCGTTAGCCCGTTTAAGGGCCTATATAAGGAGCTTTGCTCCTTCCTTTCATTCATTCATTCATTCATTCCACCACCTCCAAAACCGGGAGAGAGAGGTCGAGACCTCTTGTCCCGAGTCTTGTACAGATCACGTTTGACATCTAGACTGCGAAATAGCCGGACATTCCCGTTGACATTTCGTGGTTTGCTGCAAGACCAACATAAAACTGGTCCTGCTCCGCGGCTAGCTTATGTTGAAATCGAGGTTGGTAAGTCAAACCTATTTATTATACTGTTTATTAGTTAACTGGTACAAGATTCCTTCAATATAAATAATATTCAAGTTTTAAAACAAGAAACAACATTTAAACATTACATAAACAAATTTTAAACAAGTCCAAAAAAAAATGAACAGATTTTAAACAAATTCTAAACAAGAAACAACATATAAACAAGTTTTAAACAAGAAACAACATATAAATAAGTTTTAAACAAGAAACAAGATACAAACAACATATAAATAAGTTTTAAACAAGAAATAACATATAAACAATCTAAAAAAATGAACAAATTTTAAAAAAATTATAAACAAGTTTTAAAGGATTCCGTAAAAAATGTAATTTATAAAATTAGAGGTATAATGCGCGTAATTTTAAATTTTCTGCCAAAATATTGAAAATGGGCATAATAAATTCATGACATGTAATTTTGAGCTATGTGAATCTAAAAATGATCCTTATGCCTTCGGTTTAGAGGATAATTGACATGTATTTCATCTTGCACTTAGACGCAAGTAAATTGAACATTTGATTTGAAAAAAAAAGATGTACCATACATTTTTTCATGTTAAAGAACACTGCTTTTAATAAATTTTTAGAGGAAATTACACCCCATGACCTTTTTTCTATTTTAATTTCACAAATACAACCCAAACAATTATGTTTTCTAATATATAATAATACTATTTTTAATAGACAACAATAGTATTTTTCATTCTCTAATACCACACTATTTATATTCTTTTTTTTCCTTAAGATTTTCTCTTTCTTCCTCCCTCTCTCTTCTCCCTCTTCTCCTCTCTCTTCTTTTACGCCTCACTGTTGCTCTCCTCTCTGACTCCGCCACCATCTTCTTCTTCTCCTCTTGCCTCTCTTCCTTCTCTCTCCTCCCTTCTTCAGCTAGGGTTCATAAACCCTAGTTGTAGCTCATGGAAGAAGAAGACATCTGTTTTTTTACTTACTATGTACTCATTATGTATTTAGTTTTAGTTTGGAAAAATAATACCTAAATTGGTTTGTACTCGATTTGTACTCAACTAATAAGCTTTGGTATACTCAACTAATAAAGAATAAATTAATCTCTTGGTTCTACTTTTTTTGTTCCTCTGTTTTTCTCGTTTGGTATTCACTATGTACTCGTTTTGTACTTAGCTTTTGTTTTGTAAAAATAATACCTAAATTGGTTTTTAGTGAATGTACTAGAGTTGTACTCGTAATTTTATCAAGTCATAAAACATACTAAACTTCAAATTCCTAATATTTATGTTTTAATATCATTTTTTCATTATGTACTCGATTTGTACTCTTGTTGTACTCATTTTTGTAAACATTTTGTTGGTGTAATTAATAAGTCTTAAATAAGTTTTACTCTCATCGTTCTTGGACTATACTCGAGTTGTATTCCACATGTACTCGGTCTTTGTTGGTCAATAGAGCCTTCGTAATACTACTCTGTACTCAAGTTGTTCTCCACATATACTCGAGTTATACTCTGTACTCGGGTTGTACTCTTTCTCATTGGCTTAAATAGTTTGGTCAAAATGCGGTCAAAAGTTTAACTATGTGGTTAAACTGTTGTATTTTTGAATATTTTATTCCATATTTTTATTTTTAATATATTTTTCAATTATTGTTGTGTTTTGAAATGTTTTGTTGCCTCAATCACCCAATTTTTAACAGGTTTATATAACACTTTTTAATTTTTTTGTTTTGATATAAATTTAAAATTAAGTGGAAATTTAAAGGGGAATTACGCAATTATGATCGTTGAAGTTGTACCATATACGCGATTTTTTGTCTTTGTTTGTTCAGAAATCGCCTCTCAAATCCTTTAAACTTAAATCTGTTAGCGTTATTTACAATGTAAAAGACAAAAAGGCCAATTTATCTTTATATATTTAAATCAATTCAATCGTAATAAAAACAAAATCTATAATCTTTTCCTTTCTTCCCTCTTTCTAGTCCACCATTTGTTTTACGGTTCACTCAACTTTTTGATTTGATCCATCTTGACAACTTTTCTCATATGTTTAAGAAGAGCAATATTTAGTATATTTCAACATATAATTGAAAAACTGTGTTTTAAAATTTTTGTTTGTCTTTTTTAAAAAATGGTAATGGAAGGATATTTTGGTCTTAACAATATTTTCTATCTAAAAGATAATGAACAGGTAAATTTGTTCTTAAATCAAGTTTAATACTCTTTATTTATTATAGTGGAAATAATTAGGATGTAGTTATTTAAAATAATTTAATAGGAGGATAAATATGAAAAAAAATAATAAAAAGCTTCTTAATTTTATAAAATATCACTTATTTTGATAAAAAAATAATTTATCTAAAAAAATATTCTTTGAGGAGATGAGGGGTATGTTGGAAATAAGTTAACAATAAGCATTCATCGATTGATTTATTCATGAAACCACAAAATTCTACCAAGGCATAAATAATTGGGACAAGCTCAATAAAATTTAAAGAGAAGCTCTTTTTTTTTTTCAAAAAACAAAAAATTGCGTGGTTTTGGGTGTGATTATTCAAAAATGGTGGTAGGAGGGTATTTGAAATAATGGTTACGGAAGGTTATTGTGATCTAAACACGTATTCTATCTAAAAAATACTCTTTCAGTCTCATAAAAATAGACAAAGTTTTTTTTAGTCTATTCTAAATTATAGATTTATTTTTTTAAATACTAATAATTATGTTAATTATATAATATTATTCTTACTTAAATACATAATAAAATTATTTATTGAATTGTTATAAAAATATTATTAAATTTTTTTATTAAAATTAATAATTTTATTTAATTTTTTTAATCTTTATAAAAAAATATTATGGTCGCGAAGAGAGTAATAGACATGCAACCTTTTTCCTTAAGAAGGTTTACTAGGGTCACGAAATCATAAAATTTTATGAAAATATAGCTAAAAAAAACATTAACAATTTTAAGAAAAAATTAGTTAATGTGGAGAGGTAAATATGTGTATAAACAGAACGCCTTTGGGGGATGCAAAGTAGAAAAAGACAAAATCAAAAGAGGAAGATGGAGAGAGAGAGAGTGGAGGAAGAAGAAAGAAGATAATATTACCACAAAGACTCTTAAAAAGAGTTTTAAAACTCTCTTAATAAATTAAATAATTAAAATTTAAATTAAATAATTTCAGTAATAATTATAATTATTTAATTTATCACAAAATTAAGTAACCGATCAAAATTAAATAATCAATGACTAAATTAAATAATTATATCTAAAATTAAATAATTTTTAAACATACAATTAAATAATCACCTTTTAAATTAAATAATTAATATTAAAATTAACTAAATCGAATTTTTAATAATTTTTTTTTAAATTCTCATGATAATATTACCGGAAGAAAGATAGAGGGAGAGAGACTTTTGTTGGATGGAATCATGCAACACCTGGACAACATGCACTAAAGCTGGACTGGATGCAACACCTGGACAACATGCACCAAAGTGAATTGGATAGGCAGTATAAGGCTGAATTGAATAGCGGGTCAGGTGTACAACTGCATGCAGTACGTTTGTTTTTGGTTGGGAAGACAATCTTCTCGATGACACGTTCTATGTATTTGCCTTTTTAGAGCATCCGCAACGCACGTGCGTTGCTTGAAATGCGATAAAAAATGGAGTTCCATCGAATCCTATTTTTTACTGCGGAATAACTATAGTGTTACTCAGTACGGTAGCTATTTATTTTTTTAATTGTTTTTTTCATTTCCCTAATATTTTTTAGCTTTTTTTATCTAAATTTCACTGTATTTTAAAAAACTCCTTTAAACATATTGCTTCATATTAATCATCACTTGAGTTTAGATGATTCTTTTTAAAAGGCAAAACTTTAATTTCATATTTTAAACATCTACATAAATAAGGGTGGATTCGAATCTACGATCTTACTTAAATCAGGAGAAGTCACACACTACCTCACCTTCACCATGAAGTTAATGTTTTTAGCTTTAATTAACAATCAATATATTTATTAGTTAAATTTTATTTTAAATTTATTTTTTATTTAATTATAATAAAATATAATAAAAATTAAAAATTATATTGTATTTTTTATATGTAGTGTATAAAGTTATAAATTTTAATAAATAAAAAATATATTCTTATTGAAATTTATTTTATTTTGATTATTTTATTAAAAAATATTTATGTTTAATATTTATATATTATTAAAAATATCAAAATATATTTTTAATTTAAAGAATAAGTGAAATAATTAAATATAAGTATAAATTATTAAATAATAATAAAAAAGAGGTGTAGAGTAGAATATACTTAGAATATTCGATTTGGTATTAAAAATAGAGTAAGATAGTTGGAGTGACTTTTACTGTAGTTGATATATTTTAGTGTAAATTTACTGTATTCTAGAGTAAAGGGTTAAAAATGATCTTAGGAATAAATTTGTATAAATATTCTGCTACTATTTATTTGAAATTAGTTACATTATACTCCCTCTATCCCAATTTGATAGACACACTTTTTATTTTGGATGTCCCAAAACATAGATATATTTTTCTTTTTGTATTTATTATTAACAAAGTTACTAGGTTGCCCTTATTTAATATTTCTTTTAACTAATTCATTAATTACCAATACAACTAGCGCAATACTCGTGCTCTGCACGGTAATTTTTTTTATTTGATTAGAAATTTTTTCATAAGATTAATAATTAAAATAAATTAATATACTTTAATTATAAGAATTTATTTTTTTTTATTTTTGTAGATTTATGTTAAATCACTTTATAAATATAAATATATTGTGTAGCATAATTTCTGTGATATCTTAATATTTTTTTACTAAGTAAATCTTAAAATTTACTATTAAAATTTTAATGTTATTTATACTAGATAAATTTTAATGGGTTTGAAATCTCATATTCTTTGTTTTTTTACACTCACATATCTCATTTATCTCTTTTTGCTTATGTTTTCTTTCTTCATTCGTTTTCTTCTGATAATCACTCTCTCTCTTATGACGTTCTCTAAAAAAATGTATCAAATTCCTTTTTGTAAAGAAACAATTATCAAAACAGACAACTACAATTGTAATAACACACATATATACAATAAAAATAAATTTTGAAAAACGTATCTATGACCTACAAATAATATGATAGAATGTTATATTGATGTCTTTTTTTTTATAAATTGGAATGAAAATATAATCTTTTGATAATTTATTAATTGCAAGAACAAAAAATAAAATATCAAATGGAATAATTAATTATGAAAAATTATTGTCAAGTGTAAAATATTAAAAATGCTATTTAAATGCAAGACTGTTATTTAAAAATTGTGGTGCTTGTATAATTCAAACAATTAAGTAATTTTTAATTTTTAGAAAATTAAAAATATATAAAAAAATAAAATGATTTTATATTTCAATTAACAAAAATATTACATCAATACAACATTTTATCACATTGAATGAAATAGTTAAATAAACAAAAATTATATAAAATACTTAAAGTATAAAATTTACCAAATCATAATTAAAAACTAATAAAATCCTCAAATTATTTTACATTTAATTATCCTTAAATACCTCAATTAAATGCTTAGAGTGATAAATGTTAAAATTAAAAATTATTCATGTGCCACTTATCAAATAACTAAAGAGACACTTGTCGTAAATTTAGGAAAACTCCTTAACTATTATATATATATTGATTAGTCAAATGCCATAAATGAAAAATCGTATTACTAAAACTATTATTTCTTAATTTCTATAAAAAATAGTTAGTGTTTATCAAATTAAGATGAAAAGAATATTTTTTTAAAGATTTTCTTATTTTTTTGATGTTGTAGTTGGTGAGTGTGGTCTAAAAAATAGCTAAGGTGTTTTTGGAGCTATGTACTTTTATACTTTTAATGGTCAAGATATATTTATATTAGATATAACTGTTTACATTGTATTATTTGTTATTAATTTTTTAATATATTAACACAAACTGAATCGTTAAATTAAATTTAAATAATTTAAATAAATTTTTACTATAAAAATATATAAAGTACACAATACTAAAACACCATAACTGATGCCGTGTGGTCTAGACTCAAGTTTCAAAAACAGAAATTATCCTGTAAACTGCTGCAATCGCTATTAAAAAAAAACTGCTGCAATTGGGCCATGGTTAGGGAACCTAACAGCCCAGTCTAAACCGCTGCAATTGGGTCTTTGAGGAACCCGACCCCAGTGTCCCCAAGCACAAACGATATCGTTTTTGGAGTCACAATTGGAAATCATGAAATTGAAGACTAATTTCCTCTCATGCAATATGGGGCGGAGGATGCTTCGACCCTCCTGGTTCTTGAACTCCACAAGAACATTTTCGTATTCATATTCAACAACAAGCACTTCAACCCAGTGGAGAGCCCAAATCAAGCATAACCAACTGGTTTCCCAAATCTCTACCATTCTCTTACAAAGACAAAACGGCCTCTCTCTTCTCCAAAACCTCAATCTTTCTTCCAAACTAACCCCTTCTCTCTTCCTCCAAATCCTTCACAAAAAGCAAACCCATCCTCAAATCTCTCTCAACTTCTTCAAATGGGTCACATCTAATCTTCAATTTCAACCAGACCTCAAATCAAGATGCCATATCATCCAAGTTTGTGTTCAGGCAGGTCTTGCCCAGTCTGTAAAGCCCATGTTTGATTCACTGCTTCAAACTCACTCTGCCTCGGTACTTGGAAACACCATGGTTCTAGCATGCAGAGGTAAAGAATCTAAATTTAATGCATTAAACTTTGTTCTTGAAGGTTATTCCAGTAAGGGTTTTGAAGATCATGAACATCCCAACTATGTCTTTAAGTTCAACAAAGCTCTTTATGGACTAAAACAAGCACCAAGAGCTTGGTATGAGATGTACGTAATTTTCTAATTGAAAATGGATATGTAAGAGGCCATGTTGATAATACTCTCTTTGTTAAGAAAAAAGGACATAATATGCTTATTTGTCAAATATATGTTGATGATATTATATTTGGTGCTACTAACCCTTATATGTGTAAAGATTTTAGTGATCTTATGAAGGGAGAATTTGAAATGAGCATGATGGGGGAACTTGTTGAGTTTAGTTTTGATGATGATGAGAACAAATCATCCATGAAAGATGAATACCAGAAAATGGTTGTGCTGAAAATGGCTACTATGTACACAGTAGTGGATACTATACACACAGTACGCTGGTGGAATCATATTACGCACACAGTACGCTGGTGGAATCATACTATGCACGTAGTATTGATACTATGCACGTAAACGGGGTTCCAGAAACTGACAAATTCAAGACGCTCCTCGAGAATTTGAATTTGAATATTCTCTGACACAATCACGTGAAGTATTAAGAGTGCAAACTTAAAAAAATCCATCTACGCACGTAATATATGGTATTGTACACATAATATATGTCTTGTGCACACAGTATCTGGTACTATGCACATAGTATCAAATGTCATCATTGTACAATATTTGGATCTATTCTACAACGACTCTATTATTGATTTCAATAGTCACAAACTCCAAGAAGGCTATAAATAGATATCTCCAACATCAGAAGAAGACAGAGAATCAGAGAGAAACCTTGACTACACTTTGCAATG
>CAODLS010940272.1:0-22785 GCA_948243855.1 Flueggea neowawraea | reverse complement strand
GTTCTCAAGGGAGATATTGAACTTGAATTTGTTTCTACAACTGATCAACTTGCTGATATTTTGACAAAACCCCTTGATGAAAAGGCTTTTGTTTCAATTAGTAGACGTATTGGCATGTGTGATTTGAATGAGTCTTGATTGGTATATGTGCATAATTTGTGTTCATTTGCATTCATGCACACATTAATAGTAAAGTGATCCATATGTAAATGACATCACTGGAGTTGTAAGAACAAAGGTTTTGAATTTTGGATTGTGCATAGATGTTGTGCGCTTTATATGAGGTACAATGCTCGTAGCAGTTGGTCTGATGGTTCTGGAATTATAAGTTTTGGCCACTACGTGCATAAAAGATTTACTATGGGCGTAGAATGTTATGGTATTTCAGCATAAGACTTTCTGAGTTTGAGCTACGTGTACAACAAATGGTATTGTGCTCGTAGTATGCAATGGATTATCACTGGAAGTTTTCTGGGTATATTCTGTGCGGGTAATAAAGTGTATTGTGCGCGTAGTTGAAGACAAGTTTTTTTTGAATATCAGATATGAAAGTAATATGGGCGTAGTATTGATCTCTTCTCACGCAATACAGAGAAGAAGTAGCAGTGTTTCAGAAGTGCTCTCAGTACGTACGTAGAAGATGATAGAGCAGGCGTAGTACTGACATGATGGCAGCATAATTTCTTCGCCAACACACATATTATCCATATGGAGAATGGTTCTATACGCTTAATATGGGTTGAATTGACGTAGAAACCATTTTGATTCTTCTGTGTGCATACTAATGGATACCACGGACATAGAACCCTAGCCATTTTTTCAAACAGAAGTTAACTAAAAGTCTGAATGTTTTGGCCATTGCGAGCGTAACATCATGTTCTATGTGCATAAGTCTTCACATAATTTATTCTATAGGCGTAGAAGTTGATATTACAAGCGTAATACCCTTTAGCTACTCAAAACCTAAATTCACAACCTCCCGCTTTCTTTCTAAAATTTCATTCTCACTTCACCTTTTCAAACACAAATCTCTGAATCAAAACTCAAATTGCTATCGCTTAATTTTCACCCAAACTCTCTCAGATTTCCCCATTTGCAACTCTACGCACATACTAAACCCTAATTCCAATGTAATATCCAGCTTGGTATGGCACCGAAGAAAATCAAGAAGATTTGTTCCAACATTGCGTCAAAGAAATATGTTCCTGAGCAAGGCGAATCCTCTAGAGGTGGAAAGAGACCTCGCTCTACAAATGATCCACAGAGCACCACTGTTTTGCCTCTTTCAAAGAAGAGTAAGAAGAACCAAGGTATCCCTGCTGAAAATCAATTTGATTCAACACGGTTCATTGATTTTCAAGCTGCCCGTCTCTTCAAAGCTCTAGGAATGGAAAGGACTTCAAACTCTAAGGTATTTGACTTTCGTTCCTTGTATGAATATGGATTGGAGTTCACAGAAAAGTTCAATCGATTTGGAATTCGTAGATTCTGTATGGTTGGGGATGATTTTTATCCAGAATTGGTTAAGGAGTTTTATGCAAATGCTAGAAAATGGGAAAATAGAGACCCTACTGATACTCTAAACTTTGGCAATCTTGGAGTGTCAAGTCGGGTTAATGGTCAGGAGATATTCGTTGATGATGACATTTTGCATCAATTGTTTGGATTGTCACACAAAGGTTGTGTTGTTAAGAAAAAAAAAAGGAGTGACGAATTTCTATGATGAAGAGAGGAACAAGGTTGCAGTAGACATTGGTGAAATCAAAAGGATTCTACTAGAGAAAGTTGTTGTGGTGACAGTGGAAGCCAAATTGCTTGATCAAAATGACCTTGGAGTTTTTTAGAAGATGGTTCACTTATCTTTCACACGGATTTTGCAACCCAAGTAGGATACACAGTCTCCATACACCAATCATGACCTAATTCACACATATTTGTTAATGAATGAGAGAGAAGTCAACTTTGCGTATGTGGTGATTGATTGCCTTCTTGAAAAGGTGAAAAATTTCAATCTTCCTACATTCAATCATCTCAGTACGGAGAGAATAGAGCATATTCCGTATTTTAGTCACCGTACATGAATCTTCAAGCATTTTGGAGTAAGTTTTGAAGGATTTGAAGTTCAAAGAGTGAAGGACAACAAGAAAATCCGAGCTTCTACTCTTCGAAGCATGCGCATTTTCAGAACCGTAGAGCGAGACTATGTATATCAGCCTTATTTGTGTGAAGAAGATGTCATGGTTGATCCAAAAGATCAAAAATTCATGCCTAAAAGAAGAGATATGATCTTCATCAGAAGAAAAGGCATTCAACATCAACCAAGCAATGTTGCAGATGATGAAGAAGAATAAGCTAAGAAAGAAGCAGATAATTCTACAGTGAATATTGAGAAAGAGGGAACAACTGAAGGAGAGGTTGGACCAAGCACAATTAAAAGGACTAAACTTGATCAATTACAGCAAGAATTCATTGAGTTCAAAGCTGAAACTGAATCAAATTTCACAGCTGTGAGGCAACAACTTCAAGCCTACCAAACTAAAACCTTTTCAAATTTTGAGGTAGTCATCAATCTGTTGGAAATCTTGAAAGCTGAGCTTCAAAAATTGCAACAACCACCTTCACCAAGTTCGTTTCAAGTTCCTAGTCCTCCAGTTGATCCTACTCCTCCACCATTTTCATTTCACGGACATGATTATTCAAGTGGTGATAAAGCAACTCCTTCCTCTACATCGGATGATACTGCTCCTCAAATGAATTTGAATGAACCGCCTAATGTGGAAGAATCAGAAACCCCAGTGGAGCATGTCGAGGAAAGTCATCATGAAACAGAGGCTCCAACTGAAACATAGCCAATTTTGAAAGAATCAGTGGTTGAGGATCAAACTATTGAAGCACAGGCCACTGAAACTTCAGTTGAACAACCCATTTCTGAGCAGAAATCAACATAAGCATTAGAGGCAAGACCAAAAATGAGTGATGAAGATCTTGAATGAATTCAGAAAATGAGAAAAGATTTTCTAGCGGATCTCAAGAAAGATTTGAACAAGGCATCAGCTCGAAAAAATGTTCCTACTGAGTCAAGTGATTCGGATGACATAAGTGACTCATCTGACTCAGAACCTATGCGTAGATATTTTCCTCAATCTTTCTTTGTGCCTATGCCTCTGTCTCCTCCAACTGATGCTGCAAGACAGTGAAATATCAATAAGATCATCAAGAATCTCACCACTGCAATTGCTATGTACAAAGCCATGGTTGATGCTCTACCTCCTCTTTCGAATACAATTATAGCTATGTCTGATGATGAAGATGATGATTAGGATCTATGTGATTTACTTTCTCTGTGTCATCTTCTCAGATCTATCATAGAAGAACAACATAAGCTTGAATGGTTTACATCATAGCAGACCGTGTCATGGAAGCTATGGAAGAAATTTGCACAATTTCACCTTTACATTCTTCCACTAAACCATCAGTGATTGTCATTGACTAGGATCCACATTTTGTCCTCACATATGCATCATATTTATGTTTATTGCTTTCTTGATGTGTACTGTTATATTTTGATATGAAATGAAATTGCCTATTGAATGTCAATTTGTTCTTTAATTGTGCCTTTTTGATTGTGACAAAATAAGGAAGAAATATATGAAGAGTTTGTTGTTAAAAGGGAGAAATATATTTGTTTGATATATGGAAGACTAACTCTCGGACAAGGATTAACAACCCTTGATCAAATTTGTATATTTTTTTAGTGTCTTTAAATAGGTGCATTGATTGAGGGGGAATGCAAACTCTTTCACTGTTTATGTCATCATAAAAAAGGGGGAGATTGATGAACCAAGTTTGGCCTACATGAACATTCCCTCTAAGTTTTGATGATTTACAAAACAATTGAAAAAGTTAAGCTATGCACTTTGATAAAGATAAAGCAATTCTGAAGTGTTCCAGAATGAATACAATGCGTGTAATACCACATACTATGCGCACAATACCTTGTACATCAGAAGACATAATGGTCCAATCTTCTATTGTGCGCATTATACAAGATGGAATCAACGTAGTAAAGAGGAAAATGATTCAGGTGACATATTATGGGCACAGTATGAAATACTATGCGCGTAGACGAGTCTTGAATCAAATTGGAAAGAAATATGCGCGTAGAAGGAAAGAACTACATTCTGAAGAAGATTCTTACTATGCACGTAATAAGAGATACTATGCAGGTAGACGGGTATGACATGCAACAAATTCTGTTATGTTGTGTCAGACATTCAAAAAGAGAATATTTGCTGGCAGATCATATTACATCAGAAGATCACGTTTTACGCACGTAGAACTGGGTGAGCTGGACTATGAGACAAATCTGAGACGCTCCTCTGGAATTTCATATTTGAATATTCTCTGACACCATATGACGCAATCACGTGATAAATCAAAGGTGTAATCTTGGAGGTCCATCTATGCCTGCAGAATGCACGTAGAACTGAAGTATTACGGCCGCAATACAAATGCAACACATGCAATATATATCAGGTTTTTTATTTAATCAAACAGTGGATATTGGGCTTTATACTATGCACACAGAAGAGGGATCGCAACACATAGTACTCTGATAGAAATGGATATTATGCACACACTACTTATAGTATGCACGTAGTAAGGACTGAGGTCAACAAATTTAACAAGTTGCAGCTATCTCACAACGGATTGTTTGAGGCCCCACAATGGCTATTTCTTAGAGAGTAGCTATAAATAGACTTCATCAGTCCAGAGGCAAGTAAGGGAACTTTTTTAGAGTGTGTCCAAGCTTTGCAAATTTAATTCTTAACTTTGTCTCTCTAAGTGTTTTCAAGTTCTTACACCACACTAAGCTTTTGTGTTGCTATTTGCTTTGAGAGTTGGTGTGAGAATATTATTCTCTTTCTATTAAACCTTGTGTAATCAAGCTTTGGTTGTAAAGCTTGTGGATATAATATGTTTGCTTGTTTGTTACCCTTGAAAAACAAGTAGGTGTTGATTTTCTTGTTGAGCCAATTAAAAACAAGGGATTGTAAAGGTTGTCTTGTGAGCCTGAAAAACAAGAGGTTGTAACAATTTGCCTTCACCCACAAGTGAGGAAGAGTTAGTGGATTGAAATTCTCTAGTTGAGGTTAGAGGAGTAGACATAGGTCAAGGAGGACCGAACTACTATAAATCTTGGATTTGTTTTCTTTATCTCTTACTTATTTTCATTTCAATTTTTGAAGTTTTGTGTTGGATTGAGCTACTGATTCTTATTTCCAAAATATTGAAAAAAGTTTTAAAATTTTTTTATACTTAACAAGAAATCTAATTCACCCCTTCTTGGATAACCATATTGGGATTACACTAGGCTTCGCTTGAGTTTCTTCTCCATCTCGATTTATTCTCTCGTCGTTCTCTCTATTTGCTCTCCATCTCGTTTCTCTCTCTTCTTCATTCTTGGCATAAATTCGCTTTAGTTTCTTTGTCTTTGTTGTAATTGGATCATGTAAGCGTTTAATGTGTTTTGCACATGTATAGGTTTTTTTATTTTTTTGGATGCTTATGGAGCTCTCTGTTTATGGTGTGATAACAACCCTTTTCCAGATAATAAGGACAACAACAAGAGGAGTCATGGCTTGAATGATTTGGAGCTGAGGATGATTTTGTGATTTACTTTTTCAGTTAGTTTTTAGCAAACGTGAAAAATTACTCTTTAATATTAATGGTTAATCTTATTCTCAACAATTCAGATTTCTATTATTTATATATTAGTCTATCGTTATTAACCTTTCCTTGAATACTTTGTGATTGTGCACTTGTTCTAACCATCGATTGGTCTCTTGTTTGTCAATTCTTGTTTGCGTAATGCCACCACATTCTTGTGATGGGAATTTCCTAGATTCATGCATCTCTTCTTTAATTTTGATTATCTTTCTACCGTTTATTTGTGTAATTCCTCTTCCATGGCAAAATCTTCATTTTTTTTACGGCCTTAAGAAAGTCAAGGATTTTTATGTTATATAAGCAGCCTATTGTTGGTTTGGATGAATTATAAGGGGCGAGCAACGAAGATCTAACCCATTTTCATTTTGTTTAAATGCTGATCTGTGATTTGTTGTTCAGCGAAACAAAAGAGATCTAGCAAAGCCGAAGCGAAGATCAAACGAAGAAAATAGTAGAAGCGACGACGACTGATTGATTTTGTGTTTGGTTCAGATCTATAGTTTTCGGTTGATTTTGTTGTTTGTTGTAGATTTGTTATTGGCGACGACGAGGTAGTGTTGATGGTGGCTGAGATCGATATGGTGTTGGTGGCAGTAGGAATCTAAAATTGATGTTATGCACATTTTTGAAGAGCTCCTGAAAATCTTTGAAAACTTATTGAAGACCCTTGAAGATTTTTAAAGAATATTTGAAGACTCTTTTGAAGATATTCGAAGATCTCATTTAAAGATATCTGAAGACCTTTTGAAGACCTTTGAATACGTTGGAAGACTTTTGAAAAATGTTGTAAATTTTTGAATTTTTTTATATATTTATGTATATCAAATTAATTATCATTAAATTAAATTTTGTAAATATTGTGTAAATCAAAATATCATTTAATCAAATTTCTTATAAAAAAATTATGATCTCATTTTTTAAGATTTCTAAAGAAAAATTTTAGATTAAATCAAATTTATTATAAAAAATTAAAAAATCTCTTTTAAAGATCTATTGAAAATTTTTAAAGACCTGAAAATCTCTAAAAACCTTTTGAAAACTTCTGAAAAATTATATATATTTTTTGATAAAATTCATTTTTTGGTGAAAAAATTATTTTTTCACAAAAATATCGCAATTTCTCACAGGTATTTTTCTACTTTTATTTTTATGGTATTTTACAAAATTGAAATTTAAATGACAGCAGTTTTTTATTTTGTTATAAACATATGATTTTTCCGCTGCAGACACAAATTCAAATTCAAATTCGTTACCGGTGTCATGTACAAACATTCGGCGGCTGCAACTCAGGACTATCCGGGAATGTCTTTTTCTCCCGCTCTTGTCTCTCTCGGTAGTCTTTTCCCTACATTAGGGTTTACTCATTCAATTACTCCATGCCATCTTTCAATTTATCTCCACTTTGTCTCAGCTAACGCATTTATTCTTGGCAAGCTCTACTCGACTGCGGCTCTACATCAAATTAAGGTCTGAACTCTGTTTTCTTTCTAATCCTGATTTCCAATTACTTTTTTTTTGCTTCACCTACCGCATTTAATCTCTGATAAACCTACCAAGCCATCTTTCAATTTCTCTCAAATCTGCCTTACCTACCGCAGTTATTCTCGGCAACTTCTACTTAACTGCAGCAACGATGACGTTAATGTCGTGGAACTGTCAAGGATTAGGGAGATCCTTGACAGTTCGATAACTTCGGACATTGATCTGGTCAAAAGCTCCCACCATGGTCTTTTTGATTGAAACCAGAAAGGAGAGGGCCATGGAAGTGATTAGACGTACTACTGGCATGCAGAGGGCAGCTTATGTCAATCCAGTTGGTATTGGTGGAGGTTTGGATTCGGAGGATCATGAATGGGAAACCACTTTTGCTTATGGGTCGCCAAGAGAGGAAAATCGGGCACTTGTATTTGCACAGCTAAGTTCTTGTAGATCCACTACGGACAGTCCTTGGTTGTGTTTGTGGGATCTAAATGCCTATCTCTGGCCTGAGGAGAAGAGTAGTAGATGTCCGCCGGGGTGAGTCAAATGAATGACTTTCATAATTTTGTCCAACAATGTGACTTTATGGACCTGGGTTATAGTGGCGACCCTTTCACATGGTCTAATGGGAGGGAAGGTGAAGCGCTTACTAAAGAAAGACTTGACTAGGGGCTTGCTACCTCAGAATGGTGCTCTATTTTCCCAGATGCTATGGTAGATTATGGGGATTTTATTGGTTCGGAGATATTGTCCCATCTTCCTCAAAACTTTCTAAGGACAAAAAGAGGCATAGGAAACCATTTCGGTATGACAAGAGGTGGGAGGACAGGGAGGATTTCAGGGATGCTCTAAAACAACACTGGATGCGGATTGGGAATTCATAGCGGAGATTTGTTCGCAAGTTGAGGAAAAGTGTGTGCTTCATGAAGGAGTGGAGTAAGACTAGTTGTCCAAATAGTTTGATGAGGTTGGATTCCTTGAGAAAGGAGATTGCTTTGGTCCACTCAGAGGGTGTAACAGCAGAGAGCAAAGAGAAGGAGCGAGGATTGCTTAAGGAATACAACCAAGTATTAAAGGATGAGGAGGTGCATTGGGGTCAAAAGGCAAGGATTAAGTGGCTGGAGTATGGTGATCAGAACACAAGATTCTTCCACACTACAAAAATTCAAAGAAGGCGGACGAATGGAATCAATAAGCTTAGAGATGACAATGGGAGGCTGCTAAGAGATGAAAAACAGATTGGGGATCACATTGGGCATTTTTTTCAGGACACTTTATACAACCAGCCATGCAGAGATTGACCAGGAGATTCTTCACTCCATTCCAACCCTGGTTGATGAACAGACTAATGAAGTTATCACCCGAAATGTTTCTGAAGAGGAGATAAAGATGGCTTGCTTTAGTTTGGGTGCCTTGGAGGCTCCGGGACCTGATGGCCTCACTGCTGGGTTTTTCCAATACAACTGGGATACAGTGAAAGAGGATCTCTGTGGAGCTGTAAAAAGTTTCTTCAATCATGGTAGATTACTCAGAGACTTTAATCAAACTCAGATAGCTTTGATTCCGAAGGTACCACATCCTCTTTCCGTTAGAAATTTTCGCTCGATTTCTCTGTGTAATGTTGTTTACAAGATAATTTCTAAGACCCTAGTTATGAGAATCAATCCCTTCCTAAATAATCTTATATCTCCACATCAAAATGCTTTTGTTCCGGGAAGGTCTATTTTTGATAACATTGTAATAGCTCATAAAGCAAAATCTAGGAAGGGGAGTGTTGCCATGAAACTAGATATGTATAAAGCATATGGCAGTGTAGAGTGGGGGTTTTTATTTGCAGTTCTAGAAAAGATAGGCTTCTCTTCAAAATGGTGTGCGTGGATTAAGGAGTGTGTGATGTCTGTTCAATTGTCTGTTATACTTAATGGGAGACTGTTACCTTATTTCAACCCCACTAGAGGGCTCAGACAAGGTTATCCTCTGTCTCCATATTTGTTCTTGTTTGTGGGTGAAGCCTTTTCCAGTTACGTTGAGGCACAAATGATTCGTGGGGAGATCAATGGATTGAGACTAAATAGGAGATGTCCTACAATTACGCACCTCCTGTTTGCTGACGATACAGTGGTGTTTGCTAAGGCTGATCTGCAGGAAATCAGGTTCTCAGCATCCTCAGGTTTGCAAATCAACTCTGAAAAATCTCATATGGTGTTTAGTCCGAATTTTCTCCGGAAATGAAACAGCTTCCATGGAGATAAACAGGTGTAAGGAGTCTTCCGGTGGAGACATGTATCTTGGAGTGCCTGCTATGTGGGGTAGATCAAAGAGGGAGGCTATGAATTATGTGGTTGATCGTGTACGCGCCAAAGCTCAAGGTTGGAAGGAGAAATTGCTGTCATTTGCTGCAAAGACACACCGGTGAAAGCTGTTTTACAAGCTTTACGCACACTATGTCCGTTTTTAAGCTTCCCATGGAGATAATTAACAGAATTGAAGAGATTATTCGCAGGTTTTGGTGGGGAACTAGTATTGAAGCAAGGAAGGTGCATTGGGTGGGTTGGCAAAAACTCACAAAAGGAAAGGCTGATGGCGGGTTGGGATTTAGATAATTAGAGCTTTTCAACCAGGCTCTGTTGGCTAAGCTAGCTCGGAGGCTCCTTAAAGAACTAGAAGCTCTTTGGGCAAAGGTGCTGAGAGGTTTAGATTTCCAAGATGGTGATTTTCTCTCAAGTAAGATGAAAACAAATTCTTCTTGGATTTGGAAGAGTTTGGTATGGGGTAAGGAGGCTTTGCAAAAGGGGATTAGATGGAATATTGTGGATGGAAAATCTGTTGTCATTTGGGATAAAATATGGGTTCCAACACTGCCTGGGTTTAGGATATTTTCACCTAGACCCACTAATTCTGGCTACTTTCTTGTTTCAGATTTGTTGCTTATAGGGACGGCGGAATGGGATATTCACAAATTAGGTTCCTTATTTTCAGAGGGTAAAGTCCAGGAGATTTGCAGAATTCGTCCATCTTTACAAGCCAGAGATTGTCTCATTTGGCATCATGATATGAAAGGAGGGTTTACAGTAAAGTTTTGTTACAGGATACTGAAAAAAGGAACGGGAGCTGCAGAGAACGGGTCAGCATAGGGTTCATCACCAATCAGGCTCGGTTGAAAGGTGGAACCAAGTGTGGAATCTCAAGCTTCCTTCTAAATTGAAGCCCTTTATATGTCGGGTACTGTTGGATGCTTTGCCTACTCAGCTCAATCTGTACAAAAGAGGTTTGACTAATTCCAATTTGTGTTCCTTGTGTGAGTTTGAACCTGAGGATGTCAAGCATATGTTTCTGGTTTGTCCATACACAAGGCCAACCTGGCTTGGTGGCAGTTTAAATCTGCATATTGGTCCCTTTGATTTCAATTCTTTTGATCACTGGTGGAATCATATGAGGAATACGGGTTTGGATGCATCATCACTAACTCTAGAGAAATGTGTTGTTGCTTGTTGGTTTATGTGGAAAAGTAAAAAATGATAAAGAAATATGAGAGGGAATTGTGGTTATCTATGACCATGTTTGGTATGGAGGAAATGAGAGGGGACATAAGTTACTGAGGAAATACTTACAGATCTCATGTTTGGTTTCCATTAAAGACCTAAATTCCCAAGTTTGTTGGGAAAATATGTCCCCGTCCGTACAGGAAACCGTAGGGGCGGGGGTTGAAGATTTTTCGTCCCGACTAATGCAATGACGGTTCCACCCTTGTCTTTTTATTTCTCCCTATCTTCCAGACAGTTCTCTCTCGCGCTGTCTTCGTGGATATTTTTGGTGCGAAGATGTAATCTCTTTCTGTCTCTTCCTTTTTTGGTGGCTCTCTCCAAGCCGATGCTGCTTTTCCGGCGGCCACCGCTCAAACGACGACGACGACAGCAACTGCTGCTGTAGGGAAACCCCAGGTTTCAAAGAACGACGAGGCGTCTCGTGTCGCTGCGATTAAGTCACTCCACCGTGCCATCCTTTCCCCCCTAACTCCCTCGTTGTTTCCCACTCTGCTCCTTCTCTCGCTCAAGGCCTCTCCCAACTCCTTTCTGATAAGTGCATCCTTTTTTCAAATCAATTAATTATTCTGGTCTATTTTTTGTGTTTGTTTAGGGTTTTAATTTAATTGTATTGGAAGAATCTGTATAATTCTCTCTCTGTTATTTCTTCTTTTGTTTGGTTTTAGTTTGAATTCAATAATGTTGGCGAATGGTGATTGAAGCTGATTTGGAGGTGCCGGCATTTACAGCGGCGATTGAGGCGCACCAGAGGAGAATTACGGTAGCGATTATTGACCATGCTCTGCAGATTTGCAAAGAAAAAAGGTATGTTATGCTTGTTGGAGTTGAGTTTCCCTTTTGACTCTTTGCCATGTTATTAATTGATTTGCAGTGTCGAGTAGATGAAATCTTGTTTCTGGGTTGTCAACTCTGCTGGCTTTCGGTCTTCGGTGCCTCATGTATCTGAATTTATTTTCATATTAATACTATCTGGTTTCGAATTCAGTGCATTGTGGTTCTATGATTGGCCTTTTGTCTTTTCTGAATTCTATTAATAATTGTTTAATTGGATTGCTATGAATTTGGTTATGGGATTTGATTAATGATGATGATATATGATCATAAATTGAAGAGAATTTTATTTAATTCTTGATCTGATCTGTGGGATAAAATTCCGTGCAAGGTTTGATTCTGATAACAATTCATGGCCTTGTTACTTATGAAATTTGTCTTCGGTGAATGCCATGTGATTAAAGATAATAGGGTTCATGGTTTTGTTGCTTATGAATCACTGTCAACAAATGAGGAGTTTTCATGTAATACTGATATTGGAAGGCTTGTCTGCAATTGCTTTGTGTGTGCAATTTATCATTTTATTTGAGTGTGCATTCTATATGTTTAATTGTGAATTGCTAACCTTCTTCAAAGAACTGTATAACTAACCGGTTAGGAAGTTGTCTATCAGATGCAATTTCATTCCACTATAAAGGAACAATCAACATTTGAACGGCTTTTAATGAAGTGAAGTCAATTTGGATGGTCACTTTGCAGGAAGCCAGCTCTTTGTGCAAAATATTCCTTGGTGTTGATCAGGATACAAATCCTGAAGAACTCAATAAAGCTGAAATCCAAAGTAGTTTTGCGCACTTAGCTCTTCCAGAGGATCACAGTGTAGCTGCCTTTGGCAGTGGTTCTACAAAGGAAGCCGTGGTGTGTAAGCATTGATCCTGCATTTTGTTTTTTCTTACTGTGGTTTCTGGATGTTACATCATGTTTTTGATACATGTTTTGAACCTTTTTGTTCTGCCAATTTTACCGTGCTTTGACCTCTTGAATTGATAAACATTAGATTTCATTCATTTTTTAAATTAGTTGCATTTTTTTAAGGGTATTATAGTTTTTAACTAATAAAAAAATTACATTACAATCACACTTTCCACACACTTCCCAGGAATTGTATTTTCATACCAAACACATAAAATTCACACTTTCTCAGCAGTTAAGTCTCAGGTAATTAACTTTCACAGTAATTAATTTCCTGGGAATTTTTGTAACCATACCAAACGAAGCCTATATGGGAGGAACAATTGCAGAGGAACAACAGAAGTTCTTTAAATCAAGCTGGGGACTTGACAAGATGGAGTAAGCCGTCAGAGGGAGTGCTCAAAATCAATTGTGATGCGTCGATGAAGGAGGGAAGGGCAGCCTGTGTTGCAATTGCTAGAGATGCCAGGGGAGTTACTGTTGATGGGATCTGGGTTATAAAGCATACTGATAACATTTTACTTGCAGAAGCTGAAGGTATTTTATTGGGTTTAAAGCTGGCAAAGACAAGGAATTGGGGAAGAATAGAGGTTGAATATGACACAGCTTGCAGTGGCGGAAATTCATGCTCAGGAGGACGAACAGAGATGGGATGTGCGAGTGGTGGTTAAAGAAATATTGAGCTTATTGTCTTCATTTTCATATTGCAACATATCTTGGGTTAGACGAACTATTAATAGACTTGCTGATTTTATTGCTAAAATGATTATAGCAGGTTGAAATTCTCCAGACTTTTTATACAACTTACCTGAACCTGCTTATTCTTGGATTCAGGAGGAAAGGCTATAAATTGAATGGTTTTTCCATTGGGAAATAAAAGAAAGAAAGTAAAGTGACTTAACGCAACCTCCATGTTTGTGAATATTTCGCAATAGGTCCTCCTGTGTTCTTAATTCTCATCCCTCTCCGGTTCACCACTATAAACCATTACCCATGTTCGACGTATACTTCCTTTTATTTCCTGCATTTCATTAATTTAGCCGCTCCCAACTTTTCTTTAGCTCTTGTCTTGGAGTGGAGTTGACACAATCACGAGACTTAAACCAGTATCGGAAGAATACAACAATCCAAATTCATAACTGCCCATATGGCTTGCAACAAAAAGTCATTTGTTCATTACATTAGCTGCAAGGTGATCTACTTTTCTGTAGGTTATTTCCTACTTTCGCACCATACTATACAAGAAATCAGATCCCATTACAAAAATATCCTTTAGCAAGTTTGATTAGATTCATCAAGGAAAAAAAAAGGTTCGATTAGTTGATCAAACAAGGACAATCACTTTCTTTCAAAAAAAAAGGACAATCATAAAATGAACAAGACGAAAAAGCATTTGAACTTAACTTCCAATAGAGCAAACAAATAAGAAAAGACGTGGAAAAAAAGGGAAGAAATAGCTAATCAACCAAGACAAGCAAAATTAACACAAAGCTCGATAGAGGGATGTAAGCTGTGAATGAAATTGGGTGAAAGCAAGCAGCACGTACACAACAATCTGTAATGACGCACAGTAACAAAGAAGAGAGTTCGATAGTTGCATTAACAGTTAACTAATAACAACACAGATAAAGAACACTGTTCATGTTACCAAGAAGGAATACAAACAGAGCAAGTCGCATGAAATAACTTGATCAAGTCTCGAAGAAGAACATAGTTGATGAAGACCATGAAGTTGCTGCAGCTGTAATATGCATCTTCAAGTATGAGCATGATATTGATCAATCGCCTGTTGCATTTGGCCCAACTGGGACGTAACATATTCTAACTTGTTGCAGCAAATTTCATTGGAAATTCTGGAACTGTATTCACACTTCTCAAAGGGACGGTACTCACATGCACTTTTAATTTCATTCCGCAGAGTAAACTGTATGTCCTGTTTTCATTTTCAGGAAATAAAAAATCCAACTATGAGAGGTTGCATAGAAGTTGAAAGCAACATCAAATTAGACATCTTGTCGATGAAATTGATTGAATTAGCAAACATAAAATTGAGTATGCCAGGTAGAGCATGGGTGATGAAATTGATTTGATTTAAAGTGAATAAAAAAAAGTATGCCAAGCAGACCAAACAAAAGCCAAGCGTGAGTGAGATGATACCTTGATCATCTGCATGAACTCGCGGCAATAATTATTGATGAATTCTTTGCGAGGACCGGTAGGACTTGCCAGCTCATCCATCACCCCTCCAGCCAGCTCCAAAACCCTAACAACCGTCTGCGTGTTTGTGTCAGTGTTCCAATTTCACAGCTTTAAGAAACAACTGAATACGTCAAAAGAAAACAATATTAGAAAGAACAAAAAAAAGATAAAACCTTTTCGACATTTTGGAGGCGCTGCAAGGATGTGTTTTGAGTCTGGGAGTCCATCAGATTTCGATTCTCCGACTTTACCCTCACTCACAGTCACAGCGGCTCAAAGGAGAATGGCTATGAGTTCTCTTTTTTCTTTTTTTCGACAAGGACTTTTGGGAGCAGTTTGGGGTTTTTTTCCATCTTTGTACATTAAAATGCGATATTAAACATATACTAAGGGTAAATAAGTCTTTTCAAGCTTAATAGCTAAAATAATTAGAAATCTTCTTCATATTCGTTGGCTGGTGGCTCGCTAGACGCGGTGAGAGAGACAGAGAAAAGAAGAGAAGGGGTGTGTTGAAGAGAGGAATCCATGGCGGCTTCAAAGCTACAGGCTTTGTGGAATCACCCAGCCGGACCCAAAACCAGTGAGTTTATTTCTGACTTGTATGTCGGATCTGTTGGCTTTATTTTGCTGAATCGTTGGAAAACATTATCACTATCCCAGATTATCAACGTCAAATTTCATTCTGATACTCCTCTTTTTTCTTGTTACTAGTCTCACAAATTAATTTATTGTGAAATAAAATGATTTCCAATACCCCTATTGATCTGAAGCTCTTGAATTTGGTATCAAATGAATTTTGCTTTCATTTCAGAAATTTATGAGAATTTGTATTTGAAAATGAATTAATTTTTTTTATTTGTAATTGAATATTGTGTTTAGAAAATGATTTGTAATTTTTTATTTATATAAATATTTTTATAATTAATATTTAGATAGTAGATTGAGATTATGATGTGGAGGCTAATTTTGTTAAATTGATAGAAATATGAAATTTATTTATAAATTTTATCTTGATTTATAAATAAATAAAATTTAACTAAAATTAATTCCTTCATTAAATGAAGAATTTAAATATTTTAAAAAAATCAAACTAAACACAGAAATTGACAAGAATTGGGATTTACAAATGAATTACACAAACTTTTGTGGAATTCATTTATAACGGACACATTAATGTCATTTGCAAATCAGACGTAGCTTGTTTCTCTTATGCAATTCTTCTATCTTGTACGTCTGTTTATGATGGTGGCATTATTTGTGATGCAGTTCACTTTTGGGCACCGACCTTTAAATGGGGCATCAGCATTGCCAACATTGCGGACTTCTCCAAACCACCTGAAAATCTTTCTTATCCTCAGCAGATAGGTATATTTATTCTTCCATTCATCCACTCGTCCTTCTTCCTTCCATGTTTAATTGGGCTATTCTTCTCTCTCTCTCTCTCTCTCAAAATCTTGTCATATGGTTACAGCGGTTACTTGTACTGGAGTTATATGGTCACGCTACAGCACTGTTATCACGCCGGTGAGTTTGAACATTGATCCAACAGCCTCGCATTGCAACATTTGTTATTACATATACTGTTGTTGTTCTATCCTCAAAATAATAACGCTTCGTTCTCTTCTTCACAAGCTGAAATCTTATAGCCAATTTTCTTTGAAATTGTCCTCGGTCATCACCATTGTTAATAGTGTCTCTAGCTCAATTTATTTGCATGTTTGGATTATTATTATAATAGAGACATATATGCAGTTCTCATTTCATGCACACGCTAATGTGAACTGGAAATAAAATTCAATTTGCAAAATCAACATAGTAGAAAATGTGAAGCAGGTTTGGTTGTCTACTGTGATACATTATTTGTTTTCTTATGGTGAATGGGACTAGAAAAGTAAGGGGGAATAAACAGTAGGAGATAAGTAAGCAACCTATCGGATCCCTTGTATAATTTGTAGTATTTATCAGCTTATTATATACTGTTCTTGAGCTGTGCTTTCCATATTTTATAAATTGAAATTCATTGGACATGGAAACTGCATGGCAGTGTAGCATATTGGTGTAGGAAATACACCTAAACTAGAACCGATGTAAGGATATAAATACGTGCACCTGAACTAGGTTGAACATAAAAATAAACACGTGGCAGGCCATAGGAGTCTTTGTCGTCTTTTCAATTTCCCATTAATCAAAAAAATATCATTATGCTTTTTCTTTTCATGATGTTATAATGCAATATCATTTTCAGTAGAAATTTTATTCTCGGTTCTTATATTATCTCTTGAATTGCAGAAAAATTGGAATCTGTTTAGTGTAAACATTGCAATGGCAGGAACTGGCATTTACCAACTCAGTCGCAAATTACAGTAAGCTTTTCAATTAGTTGTTTGTCTTCGAGAGGGATTTCCATAGTGCATTTAGTCATTGATAGAGAAGGTTAAAATATCCTCGTTGTCTGATTATAGTTGCTTGACCAGTCAGTTAGCAGGAAACGTTTCCATTTTCTTCTTTTCAAAGTCACTTCTTTTTCTGCCCTTGCAGGCACGATTATTCATCTGGAGCAGAAGCGGCTGTTGCAAAAGAATGATGACGAAAATTTGTTTAAGTTGCTGTGAGGCCTACAGTGAAGGACGGGTTCTTGTTGATTTCTTCCCCTGGTTTATGTTGGCACTTGCCTACTTTTTGTCCTCTGGATACATTTTGGCCTGCAATAAGATTTGTTATCAATGTTCATTCATGAATAAATACTGTAGTGTTCTATTAAGCCACTATGGCAGCAAGATTTATTTTTTCTTGATAAATTCTTAACTTTGTAAATCAGTTATTTTCCTCTTTTTTTTGGCGTCCAGCTGCTTTCTTTGAATAACCATAATCGTGGTTTCGTAATTGAGGGAATATTTATGACGCATTGTATTTCACTTACAGTTTTGGCTTTGTTCGTAGAGCTTGCCTGCTTTGAAAGATTACTTGGAGCTTTTCAACACTGTTGAAGATATATAAATATAGCGTGTAAATCATGCACCATCACGGACAAAGTATTAATCTTGCTTTGCTCAAACCCCAGGAAGAGGAAATTGATTTGAATTTCTAGACAGCCCGGTTCAAAGAAAAAGAAGATGATACACAAACAGCTATACTAGTCAATTACAGGTCCAACTTGAATATCCAAATCATGTGCAGCCACAAAGAATGTATGAAAGAGGAAAAATCAATGATCAAGCATATAGAGTAAATGTTCGTAATCAATACAAGTAGCAATCAACTCAGCAAGGAGAATCAAATGAAAGGCAGAGCTCACGCGACTACCTCAAATACAATTGCAATTGAATTACCGGTGACCAAACTGAAAAGCATATGGAAAACTGCATCTCCAAATATTTGACAAACAAATATGCCATCTTTCTTCCTTTATAGTTCTCTGTGTCAAACAATCAAAAAGGATCTTCCAATCACGTCCCTGCACTACCGTTCAATCTTTCCAACTGCCCATCTTTGGCATGATCTCGTTTATCATCAGTGTCACCATCACGAGACGTCCAGCCCAAACTCAAATCCAAGGTGCTTTCATTAAGATCTTGGCGTATGAGGTTATCATCATGAGACTGAAGTCAGTATTGAAGCCAATATTAGATTGATAGTAACTAGTAAATTGAGAATGCTAAGTATCGAGCCTTGGAGTCCAAACCCTAGCCTTTAGGAGGAGGAAGAATCCTTAGGCCTGAAGGTCATTACTATAATTTCTAGTGGTTAAATCTAAGAACTTCACATCCCATCCCATCTTTGCTTAAATCCAACATCAAGGGATATTATGCACACCTGAGAAGGTGACTCCCTTTATGCGGCCTATACATTGAAGCAAAAAAAATTTGAAGAGAAAACAAGGCAAGGCAAATTTTTGTATGGCCCTTAAAGTAAAGAACCATTACCGCATCGTTGCTCCAAAATGACTTATTTCTACAAATAAAACCCATCTCTGTAACTGCATTTTATATGGGACAGACGGAAGAAAATCTTCAAAAAATTAATTGAAAGCAAAAGAGAGATTATTAATATTGAGATAACTGTTCACCTGACTTTCTTCCATTGGTACATCATTAATGTCTGGTTTTTCACCAAAATCATCATTCTTCATAATGGGTCCAATGTCATTCGGTTTAGCTTCATTGCTACCATTTTCAGCAGCCTCTTTCTCTGCAGCCTCCTTTTTCTGTTTCTCTAATTCATATACCTGCACTTTGAAGAGTCGATTAGCTAGATAACCAGCAAAAAGAAAGAGATGTGTATATGATTCACTTAAACACCACTATACATAACAATGGTAGACGAATATCCAAATGGCGGCGCCATAAAAATGCATATTAGACTAAAAGTTGTAGCACAAACAGATTGGTTGTCGGTACCTCTTTACCATAAAAAAATCTCTGCAAGAATATAATAAAGCACATCTACTTCACATAATTGTATCATATACCTCCACATTTTCCACAATATTACCATATACAGAAGCACAAAATGTGGGTATAGAACTGACCTTCATCATAGAAATTATTTACCTACTTGTGCCAGGTTTATCATATTTACCTCTTCATCATATAATTGTCTACAGAGATGCCCTGGTCTAACTTATGAAGGAGGTAGAAAACATTTTAATTGGCAAAACATGTTTCTCTACATCTTATTTGAGATTGCCATCAGAAACTCAATCTACAAAACAATGTTATCCAAAAACACATCTATGTCTACTTGTCACTATTCTGCATTCTACAATCAGAAAGTACTGACAATTTGAGAAAGTCTGCAGCAGGAAGGAAGTATACAATTGCATACTATTAGCAAGAGAAACCGCAAGAGTTTGTTTGGTTGGTAAGATTTCGAAATGTGTACATTTCATCAAAGAATGCACATTTCAAATATGTTATTTTGTTAAGTATAGAAATTTGACAAGGCTATCATTTAGTTTAATGTATAGTTTACCCGAATCGGTCAAGGTGGACTCTGGACCTAATTCTGAGGTCTAATTGAATAAGAGGAAATATGTAGCACACCTATAAATATTTACTACTTAAACTCGAATTAGGGTTAGACATTAGCTAATTAGAATAGTCACACAAAATAAATCCTCCAAATTTTACATTTGATTCGCTTAATATGTCTGTTTATGGTTTATTGCATAGATACCTTCAATTCAATACTTTATTTGAAAAATATATAATAAGATGCAATATTAACATTCGCAACATAGCTTGAAATCTTAATCAGTTGAGACAATGACGGAGAGAAAAGCTATCTATCATGATCATACACAAAAACAAAAGCACAAATATTAGTAAAAGGGGAAAATAAAATTTCTTTCTCCTAGAAAACGTCTAGGAAAAATCTGAAAACAAACCCTAAGTCACTGTTCATGGGGAACCAAACAGATCCAAAATTCCAATAAACTGAAGATAAAAACAGAGGACGAAAAGATAAAGAAGAGAGAAAATATCGGAATGTATTTGAATTTACGCTTGGGAGGGTCGTCGGAAGGATCCTTGGTGTCGACATTGGCAATAGAGGACATATTGGAGATGTCCTTATTGTTACTTTGAGTCAATGGGGTCCACTTGTAAAGCAAAAGATGAGAAGCGCCGTTAGCAGGGCTGATGGCAGAGCTGTTGTTGAGGTTGTGGTTATTGTTGATGGAGGAGTGGTGGTGGTGGTGGTGGGGATTTTGAGAGTTGGAAGATGGGGAAACGTGAACCCATCTCTTCTTCCACTTCCGGACGGGGCCGTTGAACACTGTGGCCGGTCCATAACGAGTGGATGAGCGACCCAGCCGTGCTCCAACTCCCTCCATTGTTCCAACCCAATCGGATCTATCTATTAAAATTCTCACACCAACCGAAACTCCTCCCTCCCTCTCTAAAATTTCCCTTGCCAAAACTTGATGATTATTAATTAAATAAGAGGGAAAAAAAATAATATGGATGTATAGACTGTTTTGGGCTTCGGAACGTTGCTGGTGTAATGAGTGAGTCTCCTCCGCTCCTAGATCCGCCACAACCGGCGGTTAAGAACCATATACGCTAACGTTTTTCTTCGACCTATAAATTTTTGTCACAAATTTTGACTAAACTAAGGATGTTGGAATTAGTCATTTTTTACTATATATATGTATTTTAAGACTAATATTGAATTTTATAATTATTAAAATATAATTTAATAAAAGATAATATTATAAATTTAAAATTAATCATTTATTTGTGACTCCAATAAAATAAATTGATAAATATTTGTGGAAGATATATATATATATGACATAGGTAATAAAACACACTTAATGTATATAAGATCGTAACCGAAAAGTTAAAGAGGAACGTTTCGAGGTGTTAATGTTCTCTTATCAACTCACTACTATAAATAGGCGTTGGTGGTCACTTCTCGAGGTATGATTTATTTGCTAAATACATTGTTACTATGCTAAAATGACTACTGACTTGAGCGTCAGAGACTCTCCCGGGGAGCATCATGACCTTATCTTGTTTTGTATTTTCAAGTCTCGATGCGATGTTCATATTTCCGATTGTTCGAGTTCTTTGAATTTTTATAATTATTGTTGTTCATTTTTGATGTAACAACAATTGGCGCCGTCCGTGGAGATCTTGAAGAAAATCTTTGTTTGTCAACATTCAAGAATAAGCTTACTGACAACACCAACTCATTCATCATGATGCAAATGCCTTCAAGCCAAGCTGCACATCCTGAGGACGATGCACAGAGAGTTGGTGTTGAAGTGAGAGCCTTAGGAATGACCGTCTCAACCGTTCTACTTACTGACTACGAGTCGCTGAGGAGACAAACGAGGAGAACTAGAAAGTCTTAGGCAAGATGACAACCTTGCTTCAGCAGTTCCTTCCTCAAGCGCAGCTTCTACTCTCGTTGCGTGCTTACGCCTAAAGTGCTCGGAGTGGAGGACTACTAGAGAGATGTGACACTTCGCAGTAAAATTATCATCAATCTACACAAGTCCCTAAGCAATTGAATCCTCCACCTTGCCAAGAGAACTTCGACACTTCTGTTCCTGAGGCTTGGGTCGATACTAAAAGGGAAAATTATCGGGAGGTGGTGGAAAGTACCTGCAAAGGGGAGCCTAGGGTTCCTCTAAGAAAGTCTGAGGTGGAGCCCCAATTCTCGATAAATGTCCGAGAAGCAGCAGATATGAAAAGGATGATCAAGGATGCAATAACTTGAATCTTGTGACTATTTTTGGGTAAATTTTCCATTGAATTTTTTTTTTTTGAATTAATTATTTTTGAAGGATTAATTTTAATTTAAAATATCATTAAATTAATTAATGATATTTTTGGAGGGTTAATATGTTTTGGTATTAATATGATTTTTAAGGTATATTGGGTAATTAAATTAAGTGAAAATTGGTTGGAATTGAAAAAAAGAAAGAAAAATGGAAGAAAAGAAAATCAGAAACGGACTACAGGTCGTTCAGAAAGTGGACCAAACGGTGTGTCGTTCGGGCGTGTATGCACAGTCGTCCGTTTGAAGAAGAGAAACGACATGTCGTTCGTGTCGAAGAAGAAACGACTTGTCGTTTGCTTTGATAAACGACATGTCGTTCGTTCTGATGAGAAAACGACATGTCGTTCGCGTCGACAGACGATCAGTTGTTCGCTAGAGATGAACCGAATTCTCATTAAACAAAACGCCGTCGTTTGGACAAGCAAACACGACGCCGTTTTGAACCGAATCCAGCAGCCCAGATTTTCTTTTTCTTTCTTCTTCTTCGTTTCTTTTTTCTTCTCACCGAAGCTCACTCTTTCTCTCTCGTTTCTCTCTCATCATCTGACTCTCTCTCTAGTCTCTCTTTTCTCCTCGTCGGCCGAACAAGCCACCGGAGGTAACACCTCTCTCTCTCCTCTTTTCTTTGGTTTATTCCTTGCGTTTTTTTGAGAGAGACGAATGAGAAATTTTGATTTTTGGAGGGGTTCTTGGATGGTTTTCGGATGGATTTTTGTGGGGTTTTGATGGTTAGAGTTAGAGGAACATGAATATAGGTTAAAATGGATGATTTGAGGATTTTTGATAAAAAGGGCAATTC
>CAODLS010940226.1:0-18187 GCA_948243855.1 Flueggea neowawraea | reverse complement strand
TCAATTGCTGATGGAAACAAAAGAAAACACCTAAAAGTGCAATGAACCAAGCGAAAAGAATAAATTTTCCTCGGTGGGTTTGTGAAAAACAGTGAAATGATAAACCCTTGAGCGATAAAAAAGGATGGACATTAAAAGGTCGCTCCTTGAAGCTCTAATGGCCGACAAGGCATGCCCTCATTTTCATCTGTACCTCAATCTCCTCCCTCTCTCTCCATCTCTAACGTGTCGTTGTGGATGAATTGAGTTTGGTCTCTGTGATATTGCTTTGTGCGCGTGGTCTCTCTCTAATCTCAATGAGAAGTGGGGATGGTGGGCTTGGCTGGCTAGTTTCTTTCTCTTTTTTAGTGCTTGGAAAAAGGTGTTAGTGTTGGTAACTGTTGCAGAAACTTTTTTGTCTACACAAGGATTTCCTTGATTGTGACATCTTGCTGAAGCTACCTTCCTACTACTGGAATCTCCAAAATTCCACACCCAAAAAAAACAATTAGAGAGTAATTTGTTTTGTTTGAGTTATTTGTTTAAATAGTAATGTAGTTTAAAGTTAAATTCAAAATTGTTTTGAAGAGGAGAAAATTTTGTAAGAAGACCAGAGGTTCAATAATAAAAATAGATAAGTAATACGGAATTTAAGTATTACGGAATTTAATGCTGCTAAATATTTCATCTCATAATAATAAATACACTTTCTATTTAATGTCCTAAAATATAAACACATTTTTTTATTATATTTATTATTAACAAAATTATAAATTTACTCTTATTTAATTTTTTTCAACTAATTTATTAATTACTAATATATTTCATCAAAGGATATAAATGAATAAAATTATGAAATTAAATGAGTTTAATTGTTAAAATTATTATTTTTTAATATCCGTGAAAAGTAATGTCTATTATTATGAGATGAAGAGAATAAAATAAATAAATAGGATCCAATAAAATAGTTATTTTAATTTAACAAGTTAATATTTTTTTCCTGATTACTAGCTGGATTTTTATTTCTTTAAAATTACGAACTTAGTATATTATAAGAGTTTAGCGAAGTGTATAATTTTTTTTCTAGAACATGCATTTTTTTAAGTTTTTTTATTAAAAGAAATTAAATTTTTAAATTTAGTGTGGTTAGACAGCGATTTTATTAATAACAAAGCAAAAACAAACCAAAGTTGGGAAATTGGATATTGGATCCACTATAAAATTGGAAATGCATAAAATTTAAAGTGAAGAAGTCATAATTTTAATAAATGAAGCATAATTTTTTTCTAATATACTAATTATAGAATGGTACTTAGATCTAATACGGCCATATTAAGAACAAATACAAATTATTTATGAACAGCCAAATAGAAAGGGATAATTGTGTTTCTATGAAGAGTTCCCAAGGGCTAGCTCAGGTGGTTAAGGTTTCTTTCTACCTTGGCAATTTATTGGGTTCGAACCTGAGGATGGGTAAGGGAAAAAAACGGTTTGGGGTTTTGCCCATCCCCTATTTTTTTTTTTAAATGAAGAGTTTCTTAATATTTGTAACTATGTTTTCTTCAATATGGTTCAAAAATGAAATATTTGGACGGTTTTGAACTATTATTGTGTTTTTGTTTTTCTTTGGTGAGAACGTCATTTCGTGTGTAATATAATCCATATATTAAAAAAAAAGTCGGTTGTTTGATTATGCACAAGTCCTTTGCTTGTACATGTAAAGGTGCCCATAGGTTGTCTTAACTCTTTATAATAGATTAAGCAATCCACATTAGTTCACATCAATTAACTTGCTCATATAAAAAAAAAACAAAGAGGGAAAAATGACAAAAAAAATTAATTTATAATAAACATATATGTTTTAATTTTGGGCAAATGTTCTAGTGGTCTCTAAGGTTTAGTATATTATATCTACCGGTTCATACTATGTCAAAATTAGTCGCTCTGCTCTTGGACTTTACACCGTTAATCAAATTTAACAGAAAGCATGAAAAAGCTGACTTGCCCTTTAATTTTAAATCAATTTATTACATAAGATGAAACAAACTGAACCAACCACTTCGATAACCAATCTCCAACCATTAAAAATTACCCTTTGTGTAATATGGACTCGGACTCATTTAGCTCAACTCATTAAATAAATCCATAATCCTACAAACGAGGTCTTATTTTAAGAATACTTACAGAAATTATATTCATGGAACCACTATTTCTTTATAAATAGGAGTCTCCAATACATTTAAAGGTTACATTCTCGACATCCATAATTTACACCTGAAGTTCTGTCTAACTAAACACTAACTTAAGCGTCAAAGAGTCATTTGAGGATCAACCAGTCTCACTTTGATTTTGTTCTTGCAGGATTGAAGGTTATTCAAGGTGTTCGTGATCTATAATTCATTCATTCATCCGTTCTTTTCCTGTTGCGAATTTGAGGCCACAACAACCCTAAACCATATTCCATCCAACTCAAAACTACTAACCTAGTAACTCAAAACCAAAACAAACCTAATTCCACTCTTAAAACCAACACAACCTAACCCAACCCAATCTCTCTTTATCAAAACCATACACTCTCTCTCTAACCCACCCCTTTTCCCACTATTCTTTCCTCTCTCATGAACCTGAAACCCACCACCACCATCAGTCTTCATATCACATCACCACTATGGTCATCGTTTCTCTCTTCCTCATGCTCAAATAGACCCGTCGGCACCACCTTCCTCGTCTATCTTCATGTTTCTCTCTCTCCAAGTCGTCGACGTAATAGCAACGACCCCATTTCCTCCTTTTCTAATCCATCCCTAATTCCTCTTAAAAATCCCCTAATCCCCATCAATACAACAACAAATTAATTAATTTTTCCCTCATCAACATCTTAAGTAAGTTCTTTTGTGCACAATTCTCTATTTCAATCACATCTACGTTTGAATTCCATTGAAAAAAAATTATTTTATTTTCTTTTTTTTTTCTTTTTGGGTCATTGAGTATATAATAATGTTTGCCTTTTTTGTAATTGAAGGTGTAGATGAAATAAAGATTTTATTTTGATTGAAAAAATGTAAATAAAAAAGATGGCTTGTAGAGAGTGTTTGGAGTGCATATTGAAGCTTATGACCTTATCGTTGACCCTTGCAGGTCTGGCTATGGATTGTGTAAACCCTAGTGTCTCCTCCGAGCATTGTGCCTCCTCCACTTTGTTGTCGCCTCAAGGATTGATGACCACACGCCTCCTCAAAAAACAACAGCATCGTTCTTGTTGACTCTGTCTCGACTTCTTCATAGTTAGTCGCAATCGTCGAAGATTGCACCACACCATATGCCACCATCTCCTCAATCGCAACGCAGCTATAGTTTGATGTAGCTTCAAGTCTCAATCACTCTCCACCATTGTTGTTGTCCGATGAGATGACAGTGGAGGAGGTGGTGGTATCAAAGGGAGAAAAGGAGAAGGAGGAGGAAGTGCAGAAAGAAGAGACAAAGACAAAAGAGATAGGGGTGAAAGCAGGTAGAGATCGATATAGTTATAGATATAGATATATATATATATATATATATGTAGAGAGAGAGAGAGAGAGCGAGAGCAGTGGTGGAAAAGAGAGGGGAGAAAAAGAAAAAAATTATAAAAAGTCAAATTTATGATATTAAAATGGCTGGGGTGGTCTTTACGATATTAAAAAGATATATTGAGGCTAAAATGGTCATTAAAATGTTGAGTATTAATGAGAGTATGCGTCACATCATCAAATTCGATGTGGCATGTTAAAAAAACTAAATGTGTTAAAGTTCAAGGAGAAGAGCGGCTAATTTTGAAACAGAAGGGACTGATCCAGAGAATATACTAAGCCTTAGGGACCGTCAAAGAATTTGCCTTTTAAATATTATTTTTTTTCTACAAATGAGAAATAGATGGCAGTTGATAGTGGGTCCAAAGTGAATTGATCCCCAGGATAAAAAACATGACCCTCAGAGAGAGCCCACACAAAAATGGGCGAGACAGCTCCCCAACCCAAGGTAGTGCAGCCACTTGGTTGATGTCCCAATCGGCCGGTCCAAAATTTGTGGTTAATGAGTCTTACCAATAATGATAATAAGGGAGAAAGAGGTAAATGGTGGAACCCAGAAATGGAGCAATATAAATATAAAATTGAATTACAGCACATGTAAGAACATCACTAAAGAAAGGATTTGATTTGTTGACTCTTCTGGATCATTTTGGGTTTGGCTCTTCTCCACTCAACTCAATGCTTTTCTCCACCCAACTCAATGCTTATTGACCTTCTTGCTTTGTGGGTTTGCGATGGATTGAATTTTGTGATTTGGATGGATTTTACTGCTAATATTCAGCATCAGTTTGGCATATAATCAACACTCTTCATTCATTCTTTCATTTCCAAACTTCTGCAATATTTTCAAATCCAAATCTAATTTTGACGAATTTCGTAGTTGAAGTCTAACTTCTTTTCCCTTTATTCTTTCTTTGTTTTCTTTTTCCCTTCACAAATGGTGGCCAGCTTTGCCACACTGCAATATGTAAAAATAATATATGTCAAGCGTAACTAATGTCATTTGGAGAATATTTACACCCAATGAAGATCGTTATTTATCACAATTTACTTTTCAGGATTTCATGTCCCCATAAAGGGGCCTAATCCTTTTTAATGGAAAAATATTTTATATACATTATGATTTGGTCCCTTTTCAGAAATTTATTAGTTGGGGTCCCTCCTATTTCTTACTTAAAGCTTTATTACTTTAAGTACCATAAAACATCATTTCATGACCAAAAAAAAAACACATTACTTACAAGCATTTCTTAAATTATAAATCTCTCCAATAAATTGCAGGTTCTGTGGTAAAACATATAATCTTAAATAATTTTGCTTATCAAATGTGAGAAGTTCGAAGTTGAAGAAAAAAACATTGAAGGGGAGAACATGCTATAACACTTGAAATTTTAATAGTTGAAAATAATTGGCTAACCAATAAGATTGCTCAAATGGCAATTTTCTGAACATAGAACTTGATAAAGTTGCAAATTTAAAAATTAGAAGCAAAATTCCTTTAACTCTCAAATCTATCAAAAATGAACAAAATTATCGAGTGAATACAAACCATAGAAATAGACGACGTACACTTTTAATGAACAGTTGTTACATATTGAAGAGAAACGGCACCGCTTTTGATTAGGGTTGAAGCATGCATATACATATCTTAATTTTATGGATTGATAAGAGTACATTGGAGTAAAAATAACAGATGAATATTGAAGTATTTGAACGGAAAAAATATATAATTTATTGCATTCACATATTTTGTTATGAATTTTGTTGGATGTTGGATCTCGGAAATCTTGACTCCAACGTCAACACGGTAAGCTTTTCTTAAAATCCTCGTTGCTTTTTTATATTCATGTTTCGCGTTCTAGTTGGAATTGATAATTTAACGAATATTGCATTCCAGTCAAATATTAATTCATGGATTGAGAGCCATCTGGCATATACATTGTATAACTTCACATATTATTCCTAGTTGTATGTATATATTAAGGCTTCACATGTACCGAGTTTTCATCTAATTATAATAACGTTACTGATAAGTCTATAATTAACGACATTAAAGAAATCATTTCTAACACACTAATGGACTTGTAACCATAGGTATTGCAGGCGTCTTCAACACTAAAAAATCGCAAGTTAAAATGTAATTCGTTGCAAATAAATAATCCAGTGTTTAGGCCGAACTTGAATAATGTGGTATATCCATTGACAAATGTACATCACTTTTAATTCAATGAAGTCATGAAAATAAGTAAGAATCTTACCTGCTAGAATATACCTAATCTTCTATATATAATTTTTTTATCATTATATGGAAGCAATTTCCTCTTGCGTAGGACGAAAACATGTTGGTAAGATATATTAATTAGGGGCATATGTATTAGGGTGACAATTAGTGTTAGTCGTATCGTAATCGTGTGATGTCATTTTATTATCACACATCATTATAAATTTATTATACATGACATAAACATTAAAAAAATTGATTTCGTATCATTAGTGTCGTGTCATAATCGTGTACACTATAATTGTGTTATAAATGTGTCAGAAATTGTCAGCCTTAATATGTATTAGAATAAATTAAGACAATAATTTATTCTTAAACTTCATATCTTGTTTTCGTAGTTTAATGAATTAACAGACGCCGATGTTGAACGTCCTAAGATAACAAACAAGATCTGCAATTTATCTAGAAAGAAAGATAAAATTAAATATACATCTCAGCATGGAGCATACTATACAAATTGAAAGAAATGAGTAAGGAAGTTCAAAAATCTTGTGAAAACATACGGACAACAACATTGATTAGTTCAGTTGATGTGTTCCAATTTCACATGATGCCCGTTCATCTATCTTACATACATTGTCATCATATATTGTTTCATTGAATTCGAAACAATAGTTTAAATGGCAATGAACTCATTTTGGATTGAAAGACTTGCACAAGAGTGTGAATTTCGAATTTTAAAACACAATTTCCTTGAATCAACTCCAATGACTCTTGAAATGAATGTGGATTAATCAGATGAATATATAGCATAAAATAGACGTAAAAATTGAAAGCTATGTGGTTATAAAAGAAAAAAAAAGTTGAGATATTTATTAGAAAGGAGCATGTCAAGCATACCAGAAAAGGGAAAGGAACATGGGGGGGGGGAGGATAATGTATGAATTTGAATTGAATATTGTAATCCTCTAAGTTCAACAACTTTATAAGCCCAAAAAAAACAAACAACTTCATGATTGGGAAAGCAGTGGTTTGGGCTTGAAGTCCAAAACAATCAAAGCGGTTTGCTAATATTGTCAATATGAACCAACCCACTTTGTGAAAAAATTCCAATCCTGCCAAAATTGATTGAAACGTTAGTAGCACCAGTTGTTCTTTTGTGTGTACTTCTCTCTAATGATCTATCTTAATGAATTGCAAGGGAGTTTTCCAGCCAAAAACTTATCTTCATTTCTTGTTATTGTTGTTGTTAGATCATACATATAAGTTTTTTAAATTATTAACCCAAAAGAATATGAAATCTTTTTAACTTACATAAAAAGTGAATTGTCATATAATTAACTTCCATGAAAAATCGACCTATATCACTACATATATTGGTCAATCATTATTCTAGTTTTAAACTAGTCCGACTTTAGATTGGCCGATTTTAGCTCTTTTTTTTTTTCAAAACAGTTTCGTTTTGGAATTGAATTATGCCCATCATAAATTTACTTATAAAGTTAACTCTAGTGGTTGAAAAAAAGTGTACCAATGGATCACCGCATATATAGTTGTGGTAAATGCTACAGCCATAAACCACATTTGTCAATCATTGTTCTGATACTAAACTGGTCTGGTCGATTCTAGTCTACAATAATCAATTTTAGTTTGTTCTTCATTTATACCGTTTTTGTTCTAGAACCGGATCATGTCTGCCCGCCCCTAATTTTCTACTTGTAAAGTTAACTTTGGTGGTTGAAAAATATAATTTGGTAGTTAATTTGTAATTTTTTTGAAATCTATTAAATCATATATAAGTTATTAAAAAAAGATATATGAGTTATTAAGTTTATACAGAAAGTGTATACGATCATCCTAATTTTTGACTGAAAATAATATATATAAAAAAAAACATGTTGATAATGTCTACTGCAAAAGTTAAATATCAGTTGCAAGATTCTAGCTACTTTGTTGATCAATGAAATGGTAGTGATAAATAAGTTAGTTCACTACTTCACTACGTCAATTTGTTCTAGTCTATAGGAGTCATAGTTTTCGTATTTACCATGTTATCGGGAGTAAGCAGCTCCATATTTGAATTAGTGGCTTAGTTATTTGGAGGCCAGCAATTGATGAATAAAGTGTGCATATTTTATTAGACAATCGTTTTGTCTAGTGTGTGTTTGCTTCTTCCTCTAGAACTAACAAAACAAACTGATTATAAGTCCTCATGCTTGTGTCATCTATTAATATTCACATCAACTTGGGAAACAGTCTGAAATTCAAATATCCATAATACTAAATTATTAAGCAAATTTGTAGATTTTACTTTAGATGTGAAACGAGCTATAGTATGAAATTTGGAATATCAAATAGGTATTGTATGAAACAGTCTTAACTTTGAAAAAAAGTAGGTGTAACTCATGCCGTCCAAAATCCCCGATTCCTATGCATGTATTTGACATTTTGACTGAAATGCATGTAAGATTTGGTGTTGTTGGCAACCTCTATTTATCGTATATATTTGAGTCGTTTTCAATTAGATGACTAATTTTAATTTTTAAGGCTGCATATAGAAGAGACTAATGATTCATAGATTATTTAAGTTGGATTAATCATAAACACCACTCTCATGCCAGAACTTAAAAATCAAAATCCACGATATATGCGGGTTTTTGCTGTTGAAATTAGATAATTCTACCTAGTTCTTAAATTATCTCACCTCAAAATTGTTGAATATAAAATTTTTAGTGTCATTTTATTGGGATAAATGGCCAAAGATGAACACCCAAAATAAAATTCTTATATCCGCTTGAATGAATAAGAAGATAATATGTTGTTCAAAAGTACAATGGTAGTCAAAAAACAAATACATAAGGCGTATAACAATTTTATATTCTCAAAGTGAAAGATAAAAAATACGGGAGCCTCTCTCACATCTAAATAAAAGCTCCATTATAAATCAACAACATTGTTATCTACAATAGCAACACAAGTTGTAAAGTGGATCACATCAAACAGAAATGATCCTTCGATTGCTAGGTTAATAAGGTTGGTTGTGTAAAGACTCACCCTCTCTAGCTCTTAGTTTATATATATATATATAACATTTGATTAATTTGAATTCGAGTTAAGGAAGACTTATGTGAGCAACAAAACTTTGTCTACAGAGTTAAAAGTTTCTTCATATTTGGAGTTTGATTTGAAGACTTCTGGTTAAGAAAGAAGAGTTTTTATCACTCTACTAAAGCCTTCCGTGGTGATTTGGACTGTTTTGGAGTTGGATGAATATGTTAGAGTGCAAACAACAACCGGTTAATCGGCCTAATTAAGTAAGTCCCACCATTACAAATGTGACTTCTGAATCAAAAAATCCTTAAATTCGACTTGGAAGGCATTAAAACTCCGGCTGATTACAACTTGAAAGCTACTTTACTACTTTTGAATTGGTTGCCTTCCTATTGAAGTTAATAATTGATGGCTGCGTGTGCAAAGCATTGCTTTGAAAATCAGAACATATTTTAATCCACTTGGTGCCGAGGAGGTTTGAGGTTTATATTTATCCAAGCAAAAACATAGTGTTGTAGTGTTTAATCTAACGGGTCGAAATTTCAATTCTCACCAATTGTTCCCAGAATTGCTTTGAGGAGACTTATCTGGATGTTCACAATAAACTACCTGTGTGGGATTTTCTTTTGGAGCAATTCTAACATGAAAAAACGTTCTTAGGGTGGAAGTGGAACACATAATACTCACATTATTGCCACATTTATAAGTAAGACCTATGAAAAAAGGACCCAACTATTTTTATTTTTTAAACTTTTCCTAGTTGGAAGAGAGCATGCATGATCCAACTCACATTCACAGGTTGGCCATGAATCTGTTGTTTGGTACAATTAAGCTAGGGTTTTTATGTGGATGAAAAAGCATTCCCTTTTACTACCGGGAAATGGAAACCATGCAAGTTGCTAGATACCTGCCTAGTCAATAACACCACTCAGTTTTGCTTTCTGTCTTTCTGTCTTTTCTTGTTTTTTGTGTTCTTTTCATTGTACCATGTGATTAACAACAAGAAGTCGTGTAAAAGCTTCCTTACCCTTCTTATTCATGTAATCTACTGGTACTATAATAGTTTTATTCAGTTAAAACTCAAATCCTATGTCAACTAAGTTATTAAAGTTAAGGGGGATAATAAAACAATTCAATGTTGCATTTGATTGCAAAGAAATCGATTTGCTGTGTTAATATACGTCAAAGCATATAAATCCATTTATAATGATCACCAGCAACAGTAAACAACTTATTCATGTATAGTTGTGCCCGTGTGGCATGTCAATCAAAACAACGACAAAAGTTGATGATGTCCCATTGGTGCTAATTTATGCACAAATGCACTCATACTCACACGTCACAAACCAATATCATGACAGCATCATTGTCAAGAGGAAAGCTCTTGATGTTTGTTAAACGAAGTTCACTTAACATTCCACGCTTCAATAATATAGGGAAGCATGTTTCCAAGATTTTCCAGCGTCAATTTAAGGTGATAGAACAAATTCGGAACCAACCTGGATATAGCACTTTCCAACATAGGGGTGAGCTTTTTAAGGTTGGTAACGAAATGGATATAAACTATTATCTTGATGAAGCTATGCCATTCAATTTCATCTGCAGCAACCTCTTAACAGTGAACTCATTAATGATCCCTGTCTAATAATTTTGCGTCCAAAAAACCAACCAATATTTTACTCCATAATGCACCACTTCTCATAGAGTTCTTCAATCGATAATGGTGAGTCTACTCCATGTATTCAAAGGCTCGAATAGAATTCTGGTAAAACTCCTATCGCGTTTTAAAACTTTTTTAGAAGTTCAAAATTCAAACACAAGACCTCCAGATTAGAAAAGAAAAATTCATAGGACCACATACCCAGTGGCGCATCTACTATAACATGGCCCAAAAGATCTGATATTTCATCACGGTGAAGAGACCACATGTCTGGAAACAAGAATCCAAAGCAACAGCTTTTTCTTTTAGCAGCGTGAGCCGTACCATTATTGTCCTCCAGCGTGTTTACTCTGTGCAGTCTTTTAATTAAGTACCTTCCAAAGAAATGAGAACCTGAACATTACCCCATGTTTTCTCACTTCTCCAAATCAAAATCAACCCAAAATCCAGAAAGCAGAAATTATGATAAATTATGAGGAATCTTCCTTCTTGTGCCATGCAAATGAGTCAAAAATTACACCTTTCGAAAGAGCACAAAAACAGCTAATTATGCTTATAAGCCATTCGTTGTTGTACTCGAACGAGCTGTCCTCGCCGAAGTTAGCCGAATACTCGAATCCAACGTAACTCCATCCAACACAGAGAATAGAATCACAAGGATGAAACCAAGTTCTCCACAAAGACCATGAAAACGAAAACATAAGAATCACACAACTAAGAAATACGACTTCAAAGATACTTGTCTCTGTATACATGAACCAACTCACCAACTTGAATTTGTGTCACAGCTCATCTCATCATCGAATTATAACTTTCACTCACTACCCACCAGAAAACTGAGTTAGTTCAAAGTAATAATCAATCAAACAAGACAACCCACTAAAAGAAAAATCAGAAATTCCCTCAATCAATCCTGCTTGAAAACACAGCATTTTCCGCAATCCCATCATCATCGTCTTCAATGGAAGCAACAACCAATACCAGCAAAGAATTTAAAGAAACGACAGACAAATCCAGATAAAAACTACTTACTTACTACCTTAATTTTTCCAAACACACTACTAAAAAGCCAAAACTCCCCTAAGAATTCCCCTCAAATCCCGAAAAAAAAAAGACATAATCACTACTCACCTATTCCATTACACAAATTTTCTACTCCTAACTATTCTACTAATAAAAAGAACCAAAAAAATTAAAAAGAAAAAAAAAATTAGATACTACCAATTCTACCCTTTCTCCAACGGCTTCGCAACTACCCAACCCATCATCTGCTTCTGCCTCCTCATGTCCAAAACCTTTCTATGAGAATTCGAGTGCAATTCACTGCGAAACGTGGGACTACTCGCCGGCCTATACTCCGGCACCAACCTGCCGGAATTGTACCTCACTCCACAAGCGTTGCAAAGAGTTTTCGGTCCCAACGGCCCTGCCCGCCATTGCGGGGTCTTTTCAGACCCACAGTGCTGGCATTTCCTCCCAATTGTTAATGCCGCCGGTTTCGCGCTCTTTAGATTCTCCTGGCTCCACCAGCACTGCTGCGCCGGTATGTCTCTTGGCCGCCGTTTCAGGCACTTGCTTCTCGCCTTTACTGGCACTCGCAGACTCCCGCAATAGTCCATTATTATAATTCCGCTGCCGCTGCTTCCGCCGCTGTCACTGCTGTTGCTGCTGTTTTCAAGCACCGACACCGGGCTATGGTGCTTCGATAATGTGCCTATGTCGAGGAATGTTTCCACCTCCGGGAATGCGTCCTTGTTCGATATCCATTCCAGTTCTTCCTCCGCGAATTCCTGAGGAGAAAAAAAAGAAATTAGAATTTTTCCGAGTCGAGTTGACTCAGCAGGGTGACTCGGCGAGTGGAGACGAGTTTTGAGTTTTATAACTCGCGCACTCCACTTTATGGGCGCCCACAAAGTGGGTTTGTAACGTGTGGAGTGGATGTATCAATGAATGCCCCAAAAAGTGGAAGCATTTGGTGCACATTTATTGGATGCAACTCTAACCTTGTGAACAACAGCTAACAAGAATAAAGACCGCGAAATGTCAAAAACACCCTTGCTTCAAGACAACTTGCCCTAGACACACAATGTCATAATCGTCTTTTCACGACAAAAAACAGGCCACCTATTTTTCCCACTTGCAGGTTTGAAAAAACAATCAATTTTTTTAAAATAAAAAAACAATCAAATTAAATCAGTAAAAATTGGGTAGACGACCGACCATTCAATAATATATTCTTTTTACCCCATTTTTCAAGGCCTTCTATTTTGACCCGGCACGAAACCCGGACATTCCCGCCGAGTCAGCCACCGAGTCAGGCCATAAAAGGAAACGGTACTTACTGGCAGCGGATGGAAAGGAGGAGGGTCAAGGGAAGACAAGGGCTTTGAGGGGTTTTTGGCGGTGAGGTCTTCGTCATCATCGTCTTCGCCTACATCCAAAGCAAAGTCGAGAAGGTCGTCCATGAGACAACCGGCCGTGTCCAGAGAATCCATGAACATAGAGAGAAAGAGAGAAAAGAAGGGTTCCTGTTTGTGGGTTTTGTGAGGGAGAGGGAAAAGGAAGAGTTTTTGTAGTGGGAAAGATGTTATGTAGAGAGAGAAAGAAGAAAGAGAGGGATTTTTGGGTAGGAGTAAATATTATCACAATGGAGGAAAGAGTCTTTTATGTTCGTGAGGTTTTTTGCGTGGGAAAGGCAACGAGGGGATGTGGGTTTTTTGGTTCTTTCTTTCCTTTATTATTATTTCCTTCTTTCTTTAATAATTAAAGAAATAAATTTGATATATTTATATAGTGTGTAACGTTTGGTGGGATAGTATTCTATGAACAATACATATAACTCTCCACGTCTTTGTCTTCCACAATCAAACAACTAATCTCCAATCCATAAAGTGCCACTCCTTTGCTTTGACTTTATTTTCATGATTGAGTTAACTTAAATCAGATATTATACTCATCAATATCATATTACCACCACCATTTATGAGTCTACATTGCCTCTTTCATGAGGTGAATAGAAGAATGAGGGACGGATGTGGGCACTTATGTTTTGCATTTATTGTTTGTTTGTGTCTCAACTTGGTTTGTCTCTCAGCATTATATTTTGACTGAGCTCTTACCACTATTTTGCATATAATAAATGCGTTAATCGCAAATTGCCATAACCCGATACACCGGATATGGGATATTTGTGAGGGAGAGGGTAACCAAGTTTCTATTTAAAAAAGAAAAATATTTTTTTATTAATACAATGAGTGTTGTCAATTACACAGATGAGATGGATCAGAATTAATAATTTTGAAACTAATAAAGCTAAAGTATCCAATAAAAATCTTAGGAGAAATTAGTGGATGGCAAAAATGGTGAAAAGAGATGAATATGGAGGGTAATATGGGAAGAGTAACGCTTCTAGGTAAGGCTGACAATTACTAACACGTTTATGACACGATAACAAAATTACGATATACACGATTATAATACGATACAAAATTAATTTTTTCAATATTTATGTGATGTATAATAAATATATAATAATGTGTGATAATAAAATAATATAACATAATTACGACACGACCAATATAAATTATCACTCCTACTTTTAGGAGATAAAATAGGAGGCAGGCCGCTTACGCAACGGGCCGCTGCCCTAAACGGACGACCACAACGATGCTTTCGCTCTCAATAATCTCCAATGACCCACGTCATCCACCCAATCAAACGCTGCCACTTGGAGTTCATTTTATTTTTATTTTTACGTTGGCCTTTTCTATTTTTTAGGATCTCCAACCATTTTCTTATATTACCTATTTTTAATTTATTTTTTAATTATTTATTTTAAAATTTGAATACAATTTATTTTTTATCTCATTAATTAATATTTAATTATAAAAACAAAAACAAAAAAAATGAGTGAATCGTATTTATGTTTTGAATTTGATAATAAATTATTAATTAATAAATTAAAAAGTGAAATATTTCATGAATTTTAAAACTAATTAAGATATAAATTAAATTATAAAACATTATTGTGAGTAGTAGCATGATAAAAAATATTATTGGGGATGCTTAGGAAAAATAAATCCGATTTCTTTGACCTCTCGCACACCGCAGGTGGCGGCGGTGATATTGTGAATCTCCTCCTCTTTTTTTTTTTCCTCCACTGTTCTGTTTTGGTACGTTTACTTTTGGTTACAATTATTGCGATTTGAATGATGAGTTGTATTTGTAAAATTCGATTATTGAGCATTAAAACTAATTCTTTTTTTATAATATTTGTTTTAAAAAAGAGTAGAAATGAATGACATAAGAAAACCGTAGATACTCTCTCACAACGTTGTAGAGTAGACTCTATAGATGCACAATATCACTGATAGCACAAGACTTAAAACTAAGATGACTGCCCCTTCATTCATTTAGACCGTCGGTGTTTTCATAAAATAAATAGGAGTCATAGACGCTTAAGCTTAATTGAGAATTATTTGATAATTGCACCTTAATAGCTAGAGAGTCAGTCAGGCGGGGTCGGTCCAATAGGAGGGTGGGTTGGGTTGATTGAGGTGGGCCCCAGTAGCGTGTTTACTAAAAATGCATGTGCATATTGGGGGGTGGGGTCCACATTTGCACGTTACTCCATCTGGGATTAATTGTAGTAAAGAGTACTTCGATTAGGATTAGGATGATGCCATGCCATGGTACTGAGGTGCCTCTCACATTCTCGTGAACGTGAGTGTCACGTGCTATCAATGAAATTTTGTTATTGATTTATTTATTTATTTTTAAATAGTGGACTAAAAAGATTCATTGAATCATGAAGAGGAAATTATGATAATAAGTGCTTTTCTGATTCAAGAAATGTCTGGTACATTTTTAATTTTATACTTTCAACAGTCGAATCCATTTTGTATTTCGTATTCGTTTAACTTTATACAAATTTCTTGTTTTTGTGTAAATCTCCCACTTCTCTCCCTCTAGCATACCCAGTTTGTAAATTTAACAAGTTTTAAATAATTCAACTAGATGGAATAGGTTTCTGCTAACAAAAACAAAGCTGCGTATCTGTGTAATTTTTTAAAAAAATATATGACAAGTGTTCTAATTTTGTGATAGAGATATTTACGCAGAGTAGTACAGTCAAACTATAGAATTGCATACCAATTTTAAATACTACGAATGCCACATTTCAAGTTTCTCAATGTCAGGAAACCATAAAAGCTTTCTTAGTCTCAATAATGCCACATTAGTTTTGAATGTAAGCGACGACATTTTAGATCCGGTGGTTTTCAATGGAGTGAGTTGTGTGTTGAGAATGGTGGAGCGAGTTGTTGTCGTCTTGGATTGGAGCAAGTTGCCATTGTTGTTGTCTCTGAGTTAATGTCGGCGTCTTCTTTCATCTGAAAGTGGTGGAGCCGAGGCTGAAGAGAACATCGCCATTGAGGTGGCTAGTTGTCCAACTGCAACATTGAATGTACAATTTTTTTGTTAGTCCTTGATTCTTGCAGATTTTCAACATTAGTCCTTATAGTAGTAAAAGTGCACATTTTTTACACATATGTACACCATTGTGCACTTGTACACCAAAAGAGTAGTTTAAAATAGATGTCTTGTGAACTTGTGTACACCCATGCACACCAATAAATCAACTTAATAAAAAAAAATACAAACGCATTGCACACCAATATACACTAATGTCCACTTGTACACACTTATGTACACTAACTTAAATTCATTTAAACATTTTTAAAAAATTGTGAATGTTGCATACACCATTGTACACTTATGTCCACCATTGTATACTTATGTACATTTTTGCACACTTTTATATACTCTGAAAAAAATAGATTGCTTTATTATTTTTAGAAAAAAAAATTCAATTTCTTGGGAGAAGTCAGTCTCTCTTGAAAAAGTCAATTTTTTTATAAAAATATCTCAATTTCTCACGAATTTTCAAAAAAAATATATTTTTAATATGTGTCTAGCATTTTGGACATTTCTAATATTTGAAAATTAGCTTGTACGATTTTTAGATTTGGCATTTTGAATTTGGAAAATGTGTAATTTCCCCCATGTGATAGAGCTACGCCCAAACTCAAAGAAAGTTTCCAAATTGGGCCTAGTGGGAAACAACAAGATGAAAATAGTGGATAATAAAAATTTGGGCCGTTACTCTGAACCAGAGGTACGGACTGGTGCTGTTGTTGTTGGTTGGTGGTGGGTCAATAATACCGGTTCAATAAACGTCATCGTTTCAGACAATCCCCTCGGAGTCCAATCTATCTATATTGCACACGTGGCAAACCAGCAACAGCTACAAGAAAACTTTCACGACCATAACAGAACACACGCCTGTCTTGAAAGTACGGGAGTTCAACTCTTGTTGGTGTCCGTAACTGATAACATACAGCACGGAATCTATGAGAGGTTGGTGGTGTCTGAAATGAATCTTTGAAGTGAACTGTTGAGAACCCAATAAGTAGGATAACATGAAGGGGTTGACTCTGCCGATAGCACCATCTTCATCAACAACAACACCATCCTTTTCAAGGACGAAGCTTCCATTGCTGGCTTTGGTGGACTCGTTGCCATGTTTTCCTAGCATTTCTAGACAACCCATTTCTTCTTCATGTGAGCTTTCTCTCTTTATGCTTGCTTTATTTCTTTCTTGCCCATTTCCTTGCTGAATCTGAATTGAGAAGGATTTGGTGTTGATTTTCTACGGCTTAGTTATTTGAATAGTCAAGAATGTGTGGTGCAGAGGTTTCTTGGTAAGAAAATTTTTTATTTGCATCTTGAAGAAAGTAGCATTATTTGAATTAAGAAGATAAAGCTAGTTGTAGTAGTTGCTATTGTGAATGCTTTATTGGAACTGTAGGGCATTGAACGTTGTGGTTGGATTTGAAGTAGTTAGCTTTAATATTTAATTGAAGATCAGTTGGCAATCAATTTTTCTGTTGTGATGGAACTCGTATTTAGGTTTTGAACAAATTTCTTGAACATTTGACATGTGGATTCAACTGTAAGAAATAACTAGTCTCTGCAAACTATCATAGTAGTACGTTATTTCTTTATTCATGCGAAGTGTATGAACAATAAGGATGGCCCTGTCTTTTTTTTTTTTTTTATTTCATCTTATGCAATGAACTTAGCAGATATAGGATTATTGAGCCCTAATGCTGAGTTCGCTTAATTTTTATAATTTATGGGATCAATAAAATCCGTTTCTGATGACATTTATTTTCTGATATAAAATACTCGAATGCTTGTAGTAAGATACAGAGAGATCTCAAGGTTGAATTGTGCGTTAAGAACGCTGAGAGTTCAAGCTTCTAATGCCGGTGTTGGATCTGGGGGCTATGAAGAGAGGGAAGAAGAAAAGAAGGAAAAAACTTCTGTCAATGTTCCAACCAGTGACAACTTGCCTAAAATGTGAGTGAAGAGCAATGTGACATTATAAATGTTAGAAAGAGGCAAATATTTTGAAAGTTACGGCCTTTGGACAAAACATAATGGTTCTCATCTAATCAGAATTACTCAGATTTATTTTTATCATAATCTGCAGTGTCAATCCTCCCGGCAAAATTTCTTATCCTCTATCTATAGCGCTTGTGCTACTTGGATGCGCTCTAGTGTTTTCATTGATTACCTTCGTAAAAGGTGGACCTTCATCAATTTTAGCTGCAATTGCAAAATCAGGCTTAACTGCTGCATTCACAC
>CAODLS010940216.1:0-24081 GCA_948243855.1 Flueggea neowawraea | reverse complement strand
AAAGAGTTGTTAACCATTGGCAAATATCTTACAACAACATCAAGCTTTCTTGTGCTCAATCTTGCAAATCATTCATACACTTCTCAAGAGGGTTTTTCACTTGCAAATTTATTATTTATTGAGAGTGTTCATTATTAATTTGTTCTTCCTTATAGAAAAAATCATTGTATTTGAGAGATGAATAGTTTTCTTGTTTGTCTAGAAAACAAGGGTTGTATTTGTAGAGGTTTAATCTTGCACCTTGAAAGAAAAAGTCTGTATTGGTTTAATCTTGCACCTTGGAAGCAAGAGTTTATAGTGGTTTAATCTTGCACCAATTAAAGTAAGTGTCATAGTGGATTCAAATTCTCAAGGGGAAGCTTGAGAAGTGGACGTAGACTAAGATGGTTGAACCACTATACATCGTGAATTTGATTTCTCTATCTCTTTTCTCTTTACAATATTATTTGTGTGAATTAGATTAATTGTTCTTACTTTGCTTTTGCTTATCTTGAATACTTTGATAATTACAAAAACGCTTTTAAACAAGTTTTAAAAGTCAAAAATCCAATTCACCCCCTCCTGGATTGTCATTTCGGGCTAAGAAAACTGATTCATTCATCGGGCTTGTTCATTTTTCACCTAGAGAGCCTTCCCTAAACAGCCAGATACAATTTTCCTTCAATTATCTTGCTTAATCACCCATCTATTCACAGATTTAAGGAAAGAATCATCCCTCTAATTTGGTTTCTTTTTTTTTAGTTTATATAGCATTATTGTGGTTGGATTTTGGTGTTGTTTCGGATTGATGTGAGGTGATTGATGAGTTTGAGGTTTTGCTTATAGATGAAACAATTAGAAAATAGTTGTATGATTAGGAATCGAGCGGATTACATGGTTGTTTTTGGGTTAAAAGAATTCTGAGTTTTTTTGGGTAATTTTCGATCTAGAGGATGCATTTACTCGACTAACCAGTTTTGTTTACTCGAGTAATCGGGGTGCTATATTACTCGAGTAATCGGGGTGCTATATTACTCGAGTAATCCATTGTGTTCACTTGAGTAATCCAGAGGCATGAGTTACTCGAGTAACCTTAGTGTATTGTTACTCGAGTGAACAGTTGGATTAATCGAGTAAGACATGTTTCAGAGGGACTAAAAGTGACGATTTATATATCTCTTGAATTTAATAAGATACCTTGAATATTTTTGAGATTATATTATAATTTTTTGCAGATTCTGATCTTCGAGTCGAAAGCAATAGATCTTCGATCAAAATAGATTTTTAGCATTCATATCTGCATTGCACTTCATGCATTCAGCACTACCACAGTACCAATATTATATCTTGATCCATTTGATTTGTATTTGTTTCAGCTTCCTGTTCCTTCCATCGAGACCAACCCCTACTAGTGGTGCGTGATTGGTCTAGTTTTTGCTTTGGACTCCAGGTGAATGCGGTGGAAAATTTAGACACTTAGGCCATGTCTTTTGAAATCTTATAGTTTTCCTATGTTGGGTGTTTACCTATAAAATGACTAACAACTGGTTGGATAATTTAAACTGGTTATGTGATAACTAGTTTTTAGTATTTTCATAAAGTGTTACATGTAACAGTTTTCTGATCTTATACTCTAATGTATCGACCTGTTTGTATGGATTTTGTATATATATGGTACACCTATAATACTGGGTTAAAAGTAGCTTTTGGTATACCACAACTTTGAGAAGGCCCTTGTTACTTGGGTAGTACGGTAGTCGTGTGTTCGGCCAAACACGTATCTTAGTGACACATTCACTTCAGTATCTGTTATTATACAGATTTCGTTATTTAGTGGCATAACCGCTTCAGTTTATAGTCCCATTATCAGACTTGATATACATATGATATATGTATTATTATTTGGAAATGACTTCGCCTGATATGCTATTTGCTTTGGTTGCTAATGTTTGGGAAATGTTTTAGAAATACTACTACTAGTAGTATGTATATTATAGTATACCTATGAGCATGCAATATTTTTGAATTATTTTTAAAAGGTCTTTACGATGCACGTATGAGGCGATCTAGAGTGTTATCCTTCGCTGAGATTTTTCTCACCCCCTTGCATCTAATATTTTTCAGGCATATTTTGACATCCAGTTACCATTTGGTAACTGACAATCAGTGAGCCATTTCTTTTGACCGTGAGTGCCCTTTTGATCGGGCTTGTATATGTTTGTTGTAGAATTCCACATTGGAGTGTTATTGGGTATTAGGTATCTTTTGTATTTTGTTTTATACTCACATACTCATATGTTATTTTGATTACATTTGACTTATCACCGTTTTGTTATATTTTCCTATATTTATATATATGTAGATTATGTTTCTTGTATTCATTTGTTTTGTATATCAATGGTTTTAAATAGCTAAATTGGGTAAAGTATCTGATCCTCTTAGGCTTGTGCGAGATGAGCCGTTCTCCCTTAGACGACTCATCTCGTATACCAGTCATGGTCTGAAAACGGGTGGTGACAAAGTTGGTATCAGAGCAATATGTTCCTTAATGTTTGGGTTGGTGTGGATCATAGGTATTTTTTTGATAGAGTCAATTTTATTTGCCTCTGTATACCTTTGATAAATACTTTGGTGCTGTGGTAGACGTTTACATTCTGACTGTTTGTTTTCTATAAATATGGATCGGCACTGTGGTAGAGGTTATGGCATGCCTAGACGCGATTCTATTGAGAGTGTTGCTCATTCTGTTGCTGATTCTTATGATATACATAGTGCATTGGAGGTTGTAGCTCTAGCATTTGGGTCTGAGCCTGAGTCGCAACCGCAGCCTGTGGTTCAACCTGACCCTATGGATTGATTTACTATATCTCTTGAGTGTATTGAAAGGCTTATTACCGGTCATATGACTGGGGGTCGGCCAGTTGCACCAGCGGCAATATAGCCAATTCTACCATCTGTGGTACTACCTATCACTCAGCCTCATCCAGAGCTGGCTGCAGCGACAACTCCAGTTACTGTCCTCGTAGCACCACAGGATGCATAGGGTGATCTGTTGGATAGATTTTTTAAGCTAAAGCCCCCGAGATATGCAGGAAGGATAAGAGAGGATCCACACAACTTCTTTTATGGATGTGGAGCGTTGTTTCTGAGTTAGAAGTATCACAGATGATGTTGATAGAGTTAGGATGGCCACTTTTCTATTGGATGGACAGACAACTATGTGGTGGCAGAGCTGTGAGGCTTAGAGACATTTCAGTTGGGCTGAGTTCAAGGATTAACTCATAATGTTTGTCCTTCCCCGAAGTATCAAAAACAAGAAGGTATACAAATTCAGTGAGTTTCGTTAGGAGCCAGGCATGTCTGTTATCGAGTATGAAGAGAAGTTTAAGGAGCTTAATAAATATACCCCATATGACTATAGGAGTGAAGAGGCACTGTCTAGGAAGTTTCAGAAGGGTTTGTTAACCTGATTTAGTGTAGTAGTGGCGAGTCATAGTATGTCCACTATGAGACAGATGGCGGAATCTACTAGAGGTATAGAGTATGTAGAGGAGAGGAAATCTCACGAACCTAGCAAGATGGCGAGGATTGAGGATACCTCTGAAAGTCGACAGGGCCATAGCCAGTATATATAATATGAGTCCAGGCGTAGACCTCCTACCAGTTAGAGTCAGGATACCGAGAGCTACAGTGTGACGTAGCCAGCTAGAAGTACTAGAAGTCAGGGTAGGGGACAAAGTTCTAGGGGTGTTCCCTCGTATTGTGATACCTGTGGAAAGTGGAATTCCGGAGTGTGTACCCGGATGACAGGTAATTTTACTACTGTTGAAAACCAGGACATTAGATAGTAGAGTGTCCCTTATGACTCGGTACAGGGTCTCAGTTGTGACAGTCTACAAAAGGAGGTAACGATACTAGTAGTATTGGGACTGGTAGGGAGTTGGTAATGTTTCTAGAGGCCGTGGTCTTCTGGTCATGGAGATGGAGCTACTAGTACTGGAGGGCAAGCTTGGGTGTATCATCTGATGCATGAGGAGGTGCAAGCCTCCAATGCCATGGTGACTAATACGCTATCTATTTCTGGGATTTCTGCATATATATTGTTTGATACTGGTGCATCGCATTCATTTGTTGCACCTCCTTTAGTTGAGCGTGCGAGGTTAGTATTGCATCAATTAGACAAGTTATTAGAAGTATCTTCACCATTGGGTAGTAAGTTGTTGACTGAATTAGGGGTACAAGGTTGCATGATTTTCCTTGACAGACACGAGTTAATAGTCGATCTGATCTTGTTATATGTGAGAGAGTTTGATGTCATACTTGGTATGGATTGGTTATCGACTTGGCACGCTACCTTAGATTGTGTTGCAAAGAGAGTGTTTTCGAATGCCAGGTCAAAGTGAATTCTGTTATCAAGGTGAGCGGGACAATGTAGTACGGGGACACGTGTCAGCTGTTAGAGCAGAAAAGATGATTCTTCGTGGTTGTGAGGCATACTATGCATTTTTACTTTTTAAGTCACATAGCTCAGAGTTAAAAGTTGAAGATTTACCTGTGGTACAAGAATTCTCTGATGTTTTTCTCGAGGAATTACTGGGACTTCCTCCTGAGCATCAGATTGAGTTTTTTTTATAGAGGTTAAGCCTGGTACATATCCTATATCGATTCCACCTTATGGGATGACACCAATTGAGTTGAAGGAGTTGAAGATTCAACTCAGAGAGTTATTAGACAAGTGTTTCATTCGACCGAGTGTTTCACCTTAGGGCGCTCTGACATTACTAGTAAAGAAGAAAGATATGAGTTTAAGAATGTGTATTGACTATCGTTAGCTTAACAACGTAATAGTGAACAACTGGTATCCCCTCCGGAGGATAGAAGACCTGTTTGACTGATTATAGGGTGCACAATGGTTTTCTAAGATGGACTTGAGGTTGAGTTATCATTAGTTGGGAATTAGAAGAGAATATATATCAAAGACAACTTTTTGAACTAGGTATGGTCATTATGAGTTCTTAGTGATGTTGTTTGGATCGACTAATGCACCAACAACATTTATGGACTTAATGAATAGGGTGTTCAAATCATACTTAGATCGGTTTGTCATTATTTTTATCGATGATATTTTGATATATTCAAAGAGTAAGGAAGAGCATGAGAATCACTTGAGGTTAGGTTTACAGACTTTGAGAGAAAATTAACTTTATCCTAAGTTCTCAAAGTGTGAATTCTAGCTTGATCAAGTTTCATTTTTGGGACACGTAGGGTCGAGAGAAGGTATAATGGTAGACCCAAAGAAGGTAGAGGTAGTACTCCATTGGGAGAGACTTAAGAACTCTATGGAGATTCAGAGTTTTCTTGGTTTAGTCGGGTATTATATGAAGTTCATACAAGATTTTTCCAGGATTACAACACCTATGACTAGGTTAACTAAAAAAGAAGTTAAATTTGTTTGGTCTAGCAGATGTGAGGAGAGTTTTTAAAAATCGAAGGAATGTCTGATGAGTGCACCAGCATTTGCTTTATTGTCTCGCTCTGAAGGTTTGCAGTATATTGTGACGCATCCAAAGTTGGCTTAGGTTGCGTATTGATGCAACATGGTAGAGTGATTGCCTATGCATCAAGACATCTTAAGAAACATGAACAAAATTATCCGATGCACAATTTGGAATTAGAAGCAGTTGGGATCGCATTCAAGATTTATAGACATTATATGTATGGTGAGACTTTTGAAGTTTTTACTGATCATAAGATTTTGAAGCATATTTTCGGGTAGCGAGACCTGAAATTAAGGCAAAGATGTTAGTCAGAACTGCTAAAGGATTATGATTGTACTAGATCATATCATCCTGGCAAGGCCAACATTGTTGTTGATGCTCTTAGCAGGAAATCGATAGGGAGTATAGCTCACATCACAGTGGAGAGACGACCAGTTGTGTCTAAGTGGCAACAATTACTAGAGATGATGTTGATTTACATTTGGATGACTCGAGAATATTACTTGGTCATATTGAGGCAATACCTATTTTTTTTAATCGAATTTGAAAGGCTCAGAAAGATGATTCTAAGATTTAGAGTCTAATAGAGAAAGTTATATCATCTGATGTGTCTGGGTTCAGTGGTAATGATTTTAGAGTTCTTTGGTTTAGTTTGAGGTTGTGTGTACCATCTTCGGATGGTTTACACGAGGAGATTATGACTGAGGTTCACAACTCTGCATACTCTATACATCCGAGATACATTAAGATGTATCGAGATCTTTAAAAGTCCTATTGTTGTCTAGAAATGAAGAATGATATATCTGAGTTTCTCTTTCGATGTTTTACCTATCAACAAGTTAAATTTGAGCATCAACATCGTTCTAGTATGTTAAACAAATGCCTCTTCTAGAATGAAAATGGGATCGTATCACGATGTATTTTGTAGTTGGGTTACCAAAGATGTCTTCTGGATATGATTATATTTGGGTGATCATTGATCGATTGACTAAGTCTGCACACTTTCTTCCTGCCAAGACTACGTATGGAGTGGATTAGTTAGTGAAACTGTATATTGACAGAATTGTATGTTTACACGGTGTGCCAGTTTTTATAGTGTCTGATAGAGGGCCTCAGTTTACATCGTAGTTCTAGCGTAAACTGTAGGAAGAATTAGGAACTAGATTGGACTTTAGTACAACTTTTCATGCACAAAATGACAGACAATCTAAATGTATGATTCATACTTTGCAAGATATGTTGGGGGCGTGTGTTATGGATTTTAGTGGGACTTGGGATTCCCATTTGCCTTTGATCGAGTTTGTGTATAATAACTCGTATTATTCGAGTATCGAGATGGCACCATATGAGGCACTGTATGGCCAGAAGTGTAGATCTTCCCTGTTTTGGGCCAAGGCCAGAGAGAGAGCCTTTAGGCCTAGATCTTATTTAGGAGACTACGGAGAAGATCATATTGATTTAACAGTGGATTCAGACTGCCCATAGTCGTCAGAAGAGCTACGCTGATCCAAAGTGTAAGTCTTTAGAGTTTGTAGTTGGGGACCATGTATTCCGTAATGTATCACCAATGAAGGGTGTAATGAGATTAGGGAAGAAAGGAAAATTGAGCCCGAGGTCTATTGGTCCATTTGAAATTTTCGGTCATGTTGGAGCCGTTGCATATAAGTTAGCCCTACCGCCTCAATTTGCTTTTGTTCATCCGATGTTTCATATTTCGCTTTTGAGGAAGTACATGTCTGATTCGTCCTATGTTTTGGCACCATAGTCTATTGAGATCAGGTTTGATTTGTCTTATGATGAGACTCTAATTCGGATTGTTGACCGTCAGGTCAAAATCTGGAATATAGAGATTGCTTCAGTGAAAGTTATTTGGAGACACCATTCCGTTGAGGAAGCCACTTGGATGGCCGAGGATGAGATGCGATGCAGATAGCCGCACTTGTTTGATTCTATCGATTCTTAGGTCAATATCTTTCCTTATGTGCATTTCTACATTTTTTGTTACATGTTGCATATTTAATTTCTAGTATGTGAGAACGTTAGAAAGATTTTAGATTCTATATTTTGAAAATTGGGGTTTTGTCTTGAATATCTAGCTTATCTAGAATTTGAGGACAAATTTCTTTTGAGGGGGAAAGTATGTTAGGACCTGTTCGTTTTAGTCGAGCCATCTAAGAATTTTCATAAGTTTTGTTGAATAAATACATGTTATTGGAGTAAGAAGAGGTGTTACTTGAGTAATATGGGTCCTTGTTAACTCGAGTTAAGAGTGGGGTTATTCGAGTAAGTGCGGGATTGATTAATAACAGTGAAGCTTAGCTCACTTGAATGATCAAGCGTGTTACTTGAGTGAGAATGAGGTTGGATTACTCGAGTTATAGAAGATGTTACTCTAGTAAACGAAGCATAATTCCCGTACTTAAGAGTGTCTTACTCGAGTAAGCATATTTGGGCAAGCGATGCAGTCCGTCAGTGGCTTATATAACCAATTTATTCGTTCAATTTCTTCATTTTCACCCATAAAGCCTTCCCTAAACACCCATATACAATTTTCCTTCGATTCTCTTGCTTAATCACCCATCTAGTCACGGATTTAAGGTAAGAATCATCCCTCATATTTTGTTTCTTTGTTTTTAGTTCATATAACATTATTGGGGTTGGATTTTGATGATGTTTTGGATTGAAGTGAGGTGATTGATGAGTTTGAGGTTCTGATTATAGATGAAACAATTGGAAAATAGTTGTATGATTAGGAATTGAGCGGATTACATGGTTGCTTTTGGGTTAAAAGAATTCTAAGTTGCTTTGGGTCATTTTTGATCTAGAGGATGCATTACTCGAGTAATCAGTTTTGTTTACTCAAGTAATCGGGGTGCTATATTACTTGAGTAAGCCATTGTGTTCATTCGAGTAATCCAGGGGCATGAGTTACTCGACTAAGGATTAGGATTACTTGAGTAACCTCAGTGTATTCTTACTCGAGTGAACAATTGGATTACTCAAGTAAAACATGTTTCGGAGGGACTAAAAGTGGTGTTTTATATATATGTCAGAATTTAATAAGATACCTTAAATATTTATTTTTGGAGACTAGAGTATAAGTTTACACAGATTCTGATCTTCGAGTCGAGAGCAATAGATCTTCGATTGAAATAGAGTTTTAGCATTTGCATCTGCATTGCACTTCATGCATTCAGTACCACCACAGTACCGATATTATATCTTAATCAGTTTGATTTGTATCTGTTTCAGGTTCATGTTCCTGCCATCGAGACTAGCCCCTACTAGTGGTGTGTGATTGGTCTAGATTTTGTTTTGGACTCCAAGTGAGTGTGGTAGTAGCTTTAAACAATTAGGCCGCATCTTTTGAAATCTTATGGTTTTTGCTTTGCGGGTTATTAACCTATAATATGACTAATAACTGGTTGGATAATTTAAATTGGTTATGTGATAATTGGTTTTTAGTATTTTCTTAAACTATTATGTGTAACAGTTTTCTTGTTTTATACTCTGATGTATCTGCCTGTTTGTATGGATTTTGTATATATATGGGACGCCTATGGCACGTTTAAAAGTAGCATTTGGTATACTACTGCTTTGATAAGGCCTTTGTTACCTGGATAATATGGTAGTCGTGTGTTTGGCCAGACACACGTATCTCAGTGACATAGTCACTTCAGTATCTGTTATTATACAGATTTTGTTATTTAGTGGAAAAAAAATTCAGTTTATAGTCCTATTATTAGACTTGATATACATATGATATATGTATTATTATTTGGAAATGACATCGCCTGATCGTATGTTGTTTGCTTTGATTGCTAACATTTTGGAAATGTTTTAGAAATACTACTACTAGTACTATGTATATTATAGTATACCTATGAGCATGCGATATTTTTGAACTATTTTCAAAAGGTCATTGTGATGCACGTATGATGCGATTTAGAGTTTTATCATTCACTGAGATTTTTGTCACCCCTTTCCCCTACTATTTTGCAGGCATATTTTGACATCCAGCGACTGTTTGGTGACTGACGACCAGTGAGGCGTTTCTTTTGATAGTGAGTGCCCTTTTGATCGGGCTTATATATGTTTGTTGTAGAGTTCCACACTGGGTTACTGTTGGGTATTGGGTATCTTTTGTATTTTGTTTTATACTCATATTCTCATATGCTATTTTGATTACATTTGACTTATCACCGTTTTGTTATATTTTCCTATATTTATATATATATAGATTATATTTTTATCTTGCAATCATTTGTTTTCTATATGAATGGTTTTAAATAACTAAATTGGGTAAATTATTTGATCCTCTAAGGCTTGTGCGAGATGAGCCGGGCTCCCTTAGATAGTTCACCTGATACGCCGGTCATGGTCCGAAAACGGGTCGTGACATAACCTCTTGGCCTTCCTCAAATCCTTAGTTAAAAGCTTCGATCTCTTAAAAAAACAAAAAAAGAGCATCGGTTTGCACCCAGAAAGACTATATGATGTAAGTCAGCAATTTGGCAGAATTTCAGTATTTTTTGTAAGCAGTAACAATATACCTTTTCTGAGATAGGTGAGTGCCATTTATAGAGTGAACAACAGAGTTGGTCAGATGTGGGAGGATCTCCCTTTGAAATTTGAATGTGATACCAAATCCGGAAGATCTTCTTTTTCTGTTGTAAGTCATAATACATTAAACATGCTTTTTGAAGAAATCTCTAAAAGGTAGACCCTCATACTTGGGCTCGATTTATTACTCTAAATCAGGTATTTGGTAGAAATTTATTACATCATCGGGCTTGATGGCCTTTGGTCCAAGTCGCATCAGCTTCATTTGCAAATGAAGTAATTGGTTTTAGTTAGATTTTATTTCATTTTCAAATCCTATCAAAAGAGGTGAAATTTGCAAATGAATTACACACTTTTATCAAATTGACAAAATTATCTTACACTATACACTCAATCTACCATCTAAGTATTAATTATAAGGACATTATTTGTAAATAAAAGACAGATAATTACAAATTACCATTAATTTCAAACACAAAATTCATTTAAAAATGAAGACTTCAAAAAGAAACTAAACAAATACAATTATTCATGGATTTCATTTCATTTCATAAATGAAGAATTCGACAAAAAAACTAAACATGTTGATTCATTTTCAAATACAATTATTCATGGATTTAATTTAGGTAAGGGTTTTGTTGGAAACCTTTATAAACGTTATTTTATTTGTAATCAAGTTTGATCATGTTTTAAAGGAATAATAGAAGTTTTTGAGTTTAATGGTTCAAAATATTATTGATGAGTTTCCTCCCAAATAAATTATTGCTTATTTTAATCTTAGTTAGAGTTCTTTTATAACGAGGGGTTAAAGATTCAATACCTTTGTTTTGTGATTGTTCTATAATCGTCGGATCGGTGTTTTATACACCATTGCTTCACGAATCCATATAATCGTTGAATTTTAGTTTTCTGTCAATGAATTTGAGTCTACGTTCATGGGATTGAAACCAATGAAATTCAATCTCCCTGGTTCTTGACTTGCCCAATTGAATGATGGATTGATCGAGTAAAAACCTGAACTTCTAGCTTTCTGACTCCCATAGTTACTCGATAAAACCTTTGTTTGCTCGAGTAAAACACCTATTTTGTTTGTTACTTGAGTAAAGAATTGACTTGTTCACTTGTTTGCTTTCTTCCTTGCTCAAGTAAACACAATATTGGTTGATTAAATGTCTTTCTAGGTCAAGAACATTGTTTAGGATTTGCATTTTTCAAGTGAAAACTTTGCTTGTAATTTTTCTCATTTCATTAATCAAACTTGATTACTTTTCGCTCTAACCTATAAGTTTTGTTACCATGAAAATCAATCCTTAGTATTGACATCGTCCACTTTAATGCACTCCTCGTATTTCATACATTAGCATTTTAGTCTCTTTGTTTGTGAGTAATAATGTACTCATTATAACAAAGATGTATGCTATTTGGATCTCTCTATGTGTTTTGATTTTTATGATTTGATTGCTTTTTTGGCAGTGAAGAAGGAAAGACATCAAAGATACTCTTCTTTAACAACAAATTGGTTGGGCTCTAGCATTAGGCTTTTACCACGGCTATTTTCATTATTATGGGCCTCTTTCATAAGCCACCCAGCTATTAATGGGTCGAAGGCTCATTGCTTTTCTGTGCACTTGTTGACTCCTTTGGTGCTTATTTTACCGAAAAACATTTGTACTGTTTAATTTTCTTATTTAATAATTTAAAAAACATATTAATTATAATTTGAAGATACAATTTATAATTTAGTGACCCCTTTTCATCAAAAAAATTTGTACCCTTCAATTTTTTAATTTCACCTTTGATTTCCCCATTTTGTCCACTGATTTGGCACGTGCCACAGTGTGCCATGTTTCTTATCGGTTGTTTCTTATTAATTGCTTTAGTTTTGGTTGATGGAAGCTCTAGCATGCTTTTTAAAATGGGTACATTGAGGGCCCTCATATATATATATATAATATAATATAAACTATTAAGGTTTCTAACTTTTGACAAATGATTCATTATTTTGTTGACACATGAAATTTTGAATTAATTTATTTTTACAATTCTGCAAAGGTTTTTCAATCATGTTTAAATAATAATGACTCTAATTAATTCGTATTTTTATTTTTATTTAATTAATTCTCCTAAGACTTCGGCTTTTCCCCCTTCATTTTCCTTGAACCCTTTGAATATCCTTTCTTCTAATCGGACTCCACTCTCAATCTTGTAAATAAAAATTGATTTCACTCTACATAATTTTTGAAAAACGTTTGTTACTCATTCTCCCTCGATTCTCCATTTTCTTCCCCACATGCATGTTCTTTTTCGCAAAGTAATATTAGTTTTAGTGGTATAGTGCTTTCAATTGATCTGTTCTCGTCTTGTGGAACCAAGAAGCTTTGATACAATAGTTTATCTGAGGGAAGCCATGTGTTTGAGATTTGATCAATGCACAGAAGTGGACTGTATAGTCTATAGTTGAACCTTTGGTAAATAATGTCTTTATCCTTTTTATATAATTTTTCCTAAAAGTGCTTTTGTTTTTTTATTTTTTTTGATAGTTGTTTTTAATTTAATTTAATTTTTGAATAGTTAAAGAATATCGGGATGCTAATTTCTGAATTCTTAGTTTTAATATTTATACTTTGTGCATAGAATAAAGATTATGTAATTAAGTTATTTTTATATCAATAAATATATTTAAGTTTTTGCGAATATACTTATTTATTCCTCTCAATTTCGTTTGTTGAATCAGTTTTGATCAACATGTGAATTCCTTCTAAGTTTTGATAATTTAACAAAACAGTTGAAATAGTTGAGTTACTCACGTTATGCAACCTTCTAAGCATGTTGAAGCATAATCGATTCATGTTGTACTATGATCTATGCATATTGATCATATTGAAGATATACTGGGTTTTCCAGTATGGACACAATGCACGTTGTAGATGACACTGAACACGTAGACTGGATGCAATATGAGTAGCAGGCAAATGCAATACGCATAGATGTGTTGTATCAGGAGACAGAATGGTCCAGGTTTTCACTATGCATATTGAAGGGACTTAATGCACGTGGATGAAATTGAAGTACGCACGTAGAAGCTCATATAAATCACATAGTCGGGATTGAGAGTTCGAATGAAGAAAATCTTGAGAGAGCTCATAACACACCGGAAGATGTAAAGGCTTTATGTAGTGCGCTTAGAAGAATATAGGTGCTACCTTTGAAGAAATCCATCTATGCACGTAGTAAGGGAAGCTAAGTGCATTGCCAGGATCAAGCTCAGATGCTCAAAAATTTGTCATGCTCCATTGAATTTGAATATTCCTAACATGCTGAGGTCAAAAACCAAAGGTACGATCTTGGAAATCGTTAAAGCATGTTGAAGGTTTTATTTGAGCGCATAGAAGGAATGATTTGCAGTAGCTACTGGACCTAATGCAATGCACGCTGATGGAGATCAAGGCACACAGGACCGTGATGAACTTAACACACTACGCACGTAGTATGGTATTACATAATTAAAATTAGAATTTTGCTTCTCTCTCACAACAACTCTTTTGGGATTTACAATGGCTAGTTTTCAAAGCTTGCCTACAAATAGAGGCATTCATAAGAACAGAAGTAAGAGAGATTTTTCAAAAGTGTGTCAAAGCTTTTCTAGTTTGATTCTTGAGTTTCTCTCTCTTTGTGTTTTTCATATTTTTCATACCAATTGTGCTTTGATTTGAAATCTTGTTAATGGGTTGGTGTGAGATATTGTTAAAAAATCTGGGAATCCACTTATAATCAAACTTTGGTGTTAAGTTTGAAGGGTAGTGTAGGTTTACTTGTTTGGTGCCTAAAAAACAAGAGTGTTGTGAGGTTTTCTTGTTTGGTCCTTTAAAAACAAGGTATAGAAGGTTTTTTGTGAGTCTGAAAAATAAGGATTTGGAATGGTTTCCCTCCACTCGAAAGTGAGGTGTTGAATAGTGGATTCAAAACTTTCTATTGAGTTGGAGGAGTGAACGTAAGTCAAAGATGATCAAATAACTATAAATCCAAGATTTCTCTCTTCTATCCATTAATCTCTTTGTTTATTTAAGCTTATTTATTGTGCTAGTGTCTTGGACTAAGCTACTATTTTGTTTTTGAAAAATTGTGAAAATAGTTTTCGAAAGGTCTTTAAATTTCTAACTAAAATCCAATTCACCCCTCTTGGATTGCGGAATTTTATCATTCCCCTTCTTTCATGTTCTGTGCATAAGATATCTTTGGTAATTTCCACATTTGCAACTGCTTCTTTTTTTGGCAACAATATTTGCCGTGGGTCCTTTTTTCTTCATGCTTTCTTACCTCATCAACAGTAAGTCTTCAAGTTGTTGAGGGATTTTTAAGAAATCTTCAATAAGACATTCTAGCCAACAAGAATTTTGTTTCTAAGATTCCAACAGTAAAACTTTGGTTCTTCAAAGCCTTTCTATTCTAATGGTTTCGCATTCATAATTTTGATAAGAAATTTACTTATAATCAGAAGGATAAGATTTATAAGTGTTATGTATTATATGGAACATCCATTTCAATGCCACAACTCTTCAAATAAATAAATTGCATTTCTTTCTATACTTCATGGAATTGAACAGAGACCTGTAGGGTCTTATTGAGAAAACATTGACGCTTCGTAATGGCATCATTGCTGAAATTTAGACTACCACAAGCCTTTTAGGATTTTGTTCAAAAAATGGTCATCATTCTGCCATTATTCAATATTGAGAGAGAGAGAGAGAGATTGCCATTAAAGACTCATTGAAGGGGGTGGTTTGGTGCTTAAATTTGAGCTTTTAGTTAAACAAATGAATTTTGAATTTTTTAGTTTGTTTGAACTAATCGATTTCAATTTTATGGTTTGAGTTTTACTAGATTTTTTTCACAAATTTCAGGTTTGAAAAACACCATTTCTGGTTATTGATTGAAGCTATGAATGTTTCTTTTAGTATTGGTTTGAAATTAAATAATCTAAGTGAGATTTGTTCTCTATTTGAATTTGAGATTGTGGATTTTGTGAATAGCTAGGTTCAGAGTGTTATGATGATATCATATTGTTATTTATTATGGGGATTTTAATTGGAGTACTAACTTGTGATCAAAAGGAAGGAAAAAAAAAAGATATTAGCAGAAAGTGAGTGAGAGAGTGATTCCATAAGAGATTTGAGAGAGAGAGTGTATGTAAGAGATGAGAGAGTGGGTGAGTGAGTGGAAGTGATCGATTGGTTGACTTGAGTGGTTTGGGTTTTTATTCTTAGGAGTCATTAATTTGGTTTGAGTTTAGTTTTGATTGGTTGTGTTTATTCCACGTGTCTTGTGTTTATGTGAACATCAACATAATTAGCTATTTTGTTGCCCTCAGTCAATTAAATGGACGGCGTTATGAAGGAAGGCTAAAATCGAGACACTTTGGAAACATTAAGGTTTGAACCGGTCTTAAAAAAAAACACTTTGAGGTCTAGCCGGTCTGGCTCACAGACACTAGTGCAAAAATGAACATTTTGTTAGTGGTGTGCTCTATTCCAATCGCATGAATATTGTCATTTATATTTTTTATTTAATATATGAGGCATTCATTATTATATTATTATGTTATTTTTAGTAACTCTAAAACTTAATCAAAATATCTATGAATAGTTAATTCTATCTTATGTCATCATGTGCGTGATTTGATAGTAAAATTTTACGGTGAAAAAATACTATTTTAAATAGTCTTTAGTTGTTCATTATCATGAGAATGATAATGAAATACGACTCGTATGTATTCTGACAGATAATTGTGTTTTGCTGGTCATCAACATTGGAAGCTACTTAAAACATAAATACATGTTGAAAACATGATATTGGACTGACATGCTATGAGAAATACTATATGGTTTATGTCATAAGTATGTCTTATTGTAATATAGATACTTGAGTCATTCGACCTGAATTCACCATAGATTCCTAAATGAGGAATTTCATGTCTTGATATAATTCAACATCATTTTTAACAGGATGATAATATAAACTATAATTGGGTATGTGATAAATCATATAGAGGAATGTAAGTGATGGTGAAAGAATTTGTCCATCTCTTACTTGAGTGAGATGTCTTTTAACCATTTGATAAGTAGGACTATAAAAATGCATGGTCATACCTGAATGAGATTGATAGGTTTATCAATATCATTTGTTCAATTAGTCTACTTAAGAATCAAGAAACTTTTAATTATGCTATATAAAGATGGCGTGATCTATGCTTTTATGATTAATCGAGATATTGCATGACAAAAGGACTAAATATCATACTATGGACTAGGTTTTGTCAAGTCATCAAATTCACTTATATTAGGTGGTCATAATGTCTTGCTAGATGCCACTTTTGACTTTTGGGCTAAAAAATGATAATTAGGCCTGCTGCTAATACTAAGCGGACATACAGGATCACACACTAAAATAAGCTATAGTGGGATATAAATCAACTCTGTCTTTGGCCCATTAATTATATGTACGTTCGGTTAAATTAGCTATAATTTAAAAGGCGCGTTAGATGAGGTGGGCGAATTTAATTTAAGTAGTTTAAAATTAAATCAGCTACCATCCTGTAAGTGGTTAAGTGGTTATATACGATTCAACTGCTAATATAATTAGAGTCATAAAATTCCGAAACAAACACACAATTTTTGAGAGCCACCAAAATAGAGCGAACTGCTAAGGTTTAGGAGAGTGTTCTCCGAGCAGGTGCTGGCATTTCAATCATGTTAGACAACTCATTATTGTGGATACCGGTAGAGAGCGCTCATAATGTACAACGTTTGGGACTCAAACTCAGTAGCTTCCTATCACCTTCTACAATGTGTATCATTAAGGTAAATACATCCTCCCTGATTGATTTTATCGTACTTCTGCTATGGTGGATGAGTGAGACATCTTCCACACTTAAATGTGGGGAATGACCGAAATCCATTTTCTTCAATGCATATTTTCGGCAAAACAATTAAGTCTTTAAAAATGACACCCAGCCTGATACTAATTGATATAGTTTGTGTAGAAGCTTGTTAAGATAAACAGAATACATAAGTGAAGAAACAACACACAAGATTAGAGTAGTTCAACTAATCTTGCCTATGTCTACTACCTAAGTTTCATTACTTAGGATTTCCACTATCTCCAATTATTGATTACGGGCCAATGCAACAAGGCCAATACAACAAGGTCGATTTCGTCTGAGATGTCCAAAGCCTAACACTCAAGGTTGATTTTATCTCACATCTCTAAAGCCCATCCAAGATTAATTTCATTATAGTCTCACACCTCTAAAGCCCTTATAGTGTTGTTTTCAATGGTAACAAGAAACCTTTCCCACATTCGAAGTGTTTACAAACAAATATAACTGAAAAATCTAGCTAGGAATGATGATGTAGAATTGATGATATTTGATTTTCTCTCTAACTTGATCTTTTGTGTTTTAAGATGATAAAAACTATAGAAGTGCTTGTACTATGATAGCATATTTTCATCAATTTTTCCTCAGATTTTTCTTGATGTATTTAGAACCTCTTTGAATCAAATGACCGTTGGAGTGGGTAAACTAGCCTTTGGAGTGAGATCTTCTTTGTTCATGTTTTCTACTCCAAACTTGCATATGCAACACTTTTGCTTGTGTACACAAGTTGTTTTTTTGTCTTCTCCAGGTTTCTATACACAACCATTGCCCTTATGTACGCAAGATGTGTTGCACTCAAATTTGTGTATGTGATACTTTTTCTTTGAAGAAAACGCTTCCAAATTCGATCATTGTAACATATATTTTTCAAATCTTGTTCAGCTGTCGCACGATTATGCACTTTGATATGTTTAAGTTATGTACGTAAACATTTCCTTATGTGCACAATGTTCGATTTACATGCGTCACTTTGCTTCTCCGATAGAATGTCTTTGCTTCTACCTCAAACATGATCAAATCTTACATAGACAACTTCATTTTCGCATATACAAGGCTTTTTCAGATTTCTAGATTGCATACATAATGATTTTTCTTGTGTACACAAAGTATTCAAATTTGTAGATTTAACAACTTTTACATCTTTCTCACTCTCCAATAAAGTCAATACTTTGCATAACTTCTTGTCCATTTCATGGACGTTTTGTTATCTTCAAAATCAAAATTAAAATTCCAATATTTTAGATAGTTAATGTACACAAATAGAAACTGTATCAAAGGGAGAGGGAGTTTGGTAATCAAGTAAAACAAATTAATATAAAATAAGTTAAACATAACAATTAAAGATGTAGATTCTGTAAGCCCAAGATGGTAATCCAAGAGGGAGGTGACATGGATTGTAAATAAAAATTTAGAAACCTTTTTGAAATTCTTTTTCGATACTTTGAGATCAAAACGCAAATGGACAACCCAAAACACAATCAAAATAGAATATGATGTAAGAGATAAAGGGTAAGAAAGATCAAAGCCCTGAATTTATAGTGGTTCGATCCTCTTTGACTTACGTCCACTCTTCAAGCCTTAGATCGAGAGTTTAGAATCCACTAAATGATCTCCTCTCTTCACGGTCAGAGGAAGGCCTTAACACCTCTTTTTTTTGGGCTCAGAAGTAACCTTTACATCTTTGTTTTTGCAGGCCAAACAAGCAAACCTAAGCAACGCGTAATCGATCATAAACATGATTTCTAATATATCACATACACATAGTAAGAAATATGATTTATCGAAATTACAAGTGGCTCTGATACCACTGTTGGAATCGTGATAAACATACACGCACCGGTAATAAAAAAGTTGTCAACAAATTCCAACAGGGATCCAATGAATTTGATAAAATCGACTAAGGAATACATGTTTAGCTCACTAATTAAAAATAGAGATGAGAGGATGCTGTTGAATTAAGTCATAGAAGCTGTAGAATGCAAATGTCCTATACTGGTATCCATACGAATGAACTAAAATAAAGTTGGTGTGCTAGCATTGTTAAGAGAACACTTTCTAAGACTTGCTATTTTTCTCTCTCACATTTTTGGTGTTATGGATGGCCATAAGTGTTTAGGGTGTGTTTAGAGACCTATTTATAGACTCTAATAAACGCTAATTCTAGTATTACTAGAAGACCTAATCCTTTTTTTTACAAGAACGCATTTACTCCTTGCCCAACAAGGATTCACCAATTAACTTCTTGTCACACAAGGATTAGCCACCGAAGCTTCTTCCTTGCCATACAAGTAATTCAGGCTATCCTTATTGCATAAGAAAAATGCCAATTACTTGTTGACCAAGTCAAGGACTCTCTTTTTCATTATCATGCAAGTAAAACAAATTTTTGTAATCCCAATATGACAATCCAAGAGCGGGGAAATTGGGTTATAACTTAAAATTTAAAATCTTTGAAAGCTTTTTTCAACATTTTTTGAATCCAAATTAGTATTTCAATCCAAGACACAACCATAATAAATGAAAGTAATAAGGGTAAAGGGTTAGAAGAAATAAGTCCTGGATTTATAGTGGTTTGATCTTCTTTAATCTATGTCCACTTCTCTCTGTCACTAGAGAATTTTGAATCCACTATTCAACACCTCTCTTTTGGATAAAGGGAAGCTATTACAACTCCTTGTTTTATAGGCTTATTGGAAACCTTCTACACCTTGTCTTTAACTAGCCTAAACAAGAAAACCAATTCCTCACTTGTTTTTCAAAGGAAACAAACAAAAAAAACCTAACTACCCTTTAAGGTTAACACCAAAACATGATTATGAGTGGATTCCTAGATGTATAAACTATATCTCATAGAAACTCAATAAGTAAATCACAAATCAAAACTCATTTGGTATGAAAAATATTAAAAGCAAGAAATGGGAGAAAGTCAAGAATCAAATTAGCAAAGCTTGGGCACACACTTGAAAAGCCTATTTTACTTCTCTTGAACGTAGACGTGTTGTATGAGGATTCTTTTCTACTCACGTAGATGAATTGCATATCACTCGGGTTTGAAAATGGAATTGCTCTACGCACATAGAAGCCTATACTAAGCATGTAGTCGAGATTACGAGTTCAGAAGATGAAGACTGAAGGGAGCTGACAACATGTTAGGAGGACAAAAAGGCAACGTTCAACGAACGTAGAAGAGTAAAGGTGCATTCTTTGAAGAAATCCATCTACGTGCATGATATGGATACTAAGTGCGTAGATAAGGACGAGCTTTAGAAATTGACAAATCTGCTATATGATCCTTGAAAATTTGAATTTGAATATTTCCTGGCACGCTGACGTCAAAAATCAAAGTTGTGATCTTGGAAATCGTCAATGCACATTGAAGGTTTCATATGAGCGTTTAGAAGGAAGGATCTACACACGGAGAGTACATTCATTGCATTGCCTTCTACGCACTTAGCTTATAGTTCTATGTGCCATCCACATTGTTCTATGTGTATAGTGTCCATTCTAGAAAGCACAGTATGCCTCGGTCTTGATCACCGGGTGTAGATCGTAGTACACCATGCTTAGATTGTTGTGGTACGTGCATATGGGTTGTATTATATGCGTAGCTTTAACTATTTCAAGTGTTTTGTTAAATCATCAAATTGTAGAAGGAATTCAGGTGTTGACCAAAATTGGTTCAACAATTTTAACTTGTCTTAAAACTATTTTTAAAAGAATTATGACTTTATTTCATTTAGCACACATTTTTAAAACTTATCCAATTAATTGTATTTTAAATGTTTGCATAAAATAATAGCAAGATAGATAGTACAACTCGTTCTAGTATGTGACCCTGTAGGTCTGCTCAATATTGGCTGTAGGTCAAAATCATTCGTTATGCCCACAAGTCATAAGTGGGCTCTAGCAAGATACTATGACTACCCAAATTAAGCGAATCCGATGACTCAGAAAAACCTAATACACAGTTTGATCTTTAGTCCTTTTGTCACACGGTAACTCAATTAAGAATAAAGCATGGATCTCATCATCTTTATACAGCTTAACCAAAAATTTCTTGATGCCCAAGTAGACTGACCAAAACAAATGGTATTGATAACCCTTACCAATTTCATTGGAGTACGGTCATGCATTTCATCAGTCATTGTCAAATGGTTAACATATATCTCACACAAATAAGAGCAGGAAAAATTACTTCACTATCACTCACTTTCCTCTACATGATTTATCATATGTCCAATTATGGCTTGTATTATGATCTTGTTACAGACAATGTTTGACTATATGAAAACATAAACCTCCTCATGCAGGAATCCGTGGTGAATTCACGTCAAAAGACTCAAATATCGCTATTGCTATAAGAAATACTGATGACATATTCCATGTTGTATTTCTCATAGCGGGTCAATTCAATATCATGTTCCCAACATGTATCTATATTTTGAGTGACATCCAGTGCCTATGATCAGTAAAACATGATCATCTCTCAGAGTGCATCCTAGTCTTACCTTATTATCATTCACATAATAGTGAACGACTAAGGATTATTTAGAATAGTGTTATTTTATCCTAAGTTTTTACTATCAAGTCATGTACCTGATGACATAAGATAGAATCAGCTATTCATGGATAATTTTATCAAGTTATTGCATTACTAAATAACAAGATAATATATATATATCGAAATGAAATGCCTCATATTTATTAAATAATAATAAAAACCAAATGCCTAATGATCTAACATGACTATCATGCTTTGATTGTGTAAGCAGTTTAGACAAAGGATTAGAAACATTTTTATTCATATCAACTCTTCATATCTTGACATCACCTCTCTCAATGATCTCACAAATGAGGTGGAAATGTCTGAGTATGTGTTTGGATCGCCGATGTGACCTGGGGTCCTTTGCATGGGCAATGTCCCCATTATTTTCACAATAAAGGTCTATAGGGTTTTTTACTACTATGTACAACACCCAGACCTTTATCAAACTTCTTGATCCAAACTGCCTCTTTAGTTGCGTCTAAAGTAGCTATGCACTCAATTTATGTAGTAAAATCGGCGACAATGTCTTTCTTCGAATGCTTCCAGCTCACAGAACTCCATTAAAGCAAAACATAAAACCTAACTGCGTTACTAAGGTATACAAGTCATCTAAGTTATACTAGAAGCCAGGATCTGTGTAATCGTTTACAATTAGCTCGCCTTCCTGTCTGCCATACACCAAGAAAACATCCTTAGTTCTTCTTAAGTACTTAATGATATAATTGACTATTGTTCAGTTACTCTTACCTGGATCTAACTTGAATCTAATTGTTATGCTCAAAGCATATGAGACGTTTGATCGGGTGCAAAGTATGACATACATGATAGAACCAATGGCATATCATATGGAATTTTACTCATGCAATTTCTCTCATCCCCCGTGGTAGGGTATTGAGACTTACTGAGATTGATTCTATAAGACATTGGCAAGAATCCTTTTTTAGAGTCTTGCACGCCAAACCTTTTAAGCAACTTGTCAATGTACCCGCTTTGACTTAGGTCGATTAACCTTTGGATCTATTTTTATATCCTTATGCCTAAAATATAGGTGGCTTTGCCGAAGTCTTTCATTAAAATACATTTTCCTAACCAAGAGTTGACATTTTGCAATATGTCATCTACATAAAGCACTAAGAAGGTGATTGTTAGTGTAAGCTCTAGCCCCAATTCATTTTATATGTACCTTTTATTTTGGAAATAAAAATATGAGGCATTAATTTTATCATTCATTTATTCTCTGTGCATATATGGTTTATAAAATGTTCATGAATGATTTGTGTGTAGAGTTGAAGTTCCTCTTCTTGATGCTTTCTACTCATATTTATATTGCTATGCTTGGTCATTCTTGTCAACCAAGTCAATCTCGTTCCGCTAATTCCTCCTTCTCTTTTGACAATCTGACTTTCCTTTCTTCTTTAATCTGCAGTGATTTAATTCCTGAATTTCCTCCTATTTCCATCATGTCCTCTAAAGAAACATTTTTGAGCTAATTTCCTTTTATGTTGCAGTGGCTTGCCTGTTACAGCTTTATCTTCTGGTTTCGCATTTCTCTCCAAGGCAATATTTACAAATCTACCACTTCCTCTAGGATCCTTTCCTTGTTTGTAGATTTTGAATTTCCTTATGTTGTTAATTTTGTCCCTAAGCCAAGATCTACATATTTGCCACCCACAAGATCATCATAACTGTCTCGTGCCTTGCTCTTCTTTCCCTGGAAATTTGGTTTCTCTTTGTTTTCCTTGATTTGTAACAATTGCATAGCTGAGTTTCCTTTTGTTCACTATCTAAAGGAATTGCAAAATTCCATCGTAAACAATTGTTCTCTGCGTGTTAATGGTTTGAGCAAAACCATTAACACGGATAAAATTAGCATTCTGCAACTGTCCCCTGGGAAAAACTGATGAATCCCCTGGGAAAAACTGAAAGGTCCCCAATTGGGAACTTTTTGCAATTCTCTGAACTTTAAGCTAGTTTCCCTTTGAGAAACACTTCTGTTGCAACATTCCTGTTTCCATTTTTGTCTTCCAATTTTTGAGAAATAAAAGGAGATAATGCCCTTGAATAAGGAATGACTCCTTGAGTAACTCAAGTTGAAGTCCATGCAATATTATTCTCATGTGAAGCTACTCCAATATTTGTGGACATTTCATCGTGGTCATGTTTAAGTTAAACAAATAGGCCTACCATTTTTAAAGTTCTTGCTTCAATGCATCACAAAGTCACCCATTTATACCCATTCTAAACCAAACTCAATTTCAAAGCTCAGACAAGGGAAAAACCCAAGCTAAATATTTCAAATGGTCAACCATGTAAACTTTAATTACTCAGATAAATTTTTATTTTTTGCTAAAACCAAACCAGACCAATTATCCACAAAAATCCACATCCAAACTAGCCACTAAACCCAAGCTTTTTAAACCATCAAACCAAAATCAAAACCAACAGGCCACTCAATCAAACAACCCATCACGAACCATACCACTTGAAATAACCACCATTTGAGCCAACCCAAACCTTTTAACCAACCACAAAACCTAGCCTTTTAAAAAAGCCAACGCTTC